>JAUZND010020106.1:13336-25806 GCA_034780555.1 Coelogynopora nodosa | reverse complement strand
TGAAAAATATTCATGTTTTTAAAATAAAAATTGATTATTTGTTTATATATGACTTTTTAAAATCCATAAAAATCGTTCAGAAAATTGACAATATTTGTTCCAAAAGTTTATCGGCATTGTTGTACTTCTACGTGCGGCGACATAATTACCGAATCCAATAAGCTGTTAAGATTTCTACTGTATTCATTACACCGTTCGAAAGACAACGTCTCAAAGATTGGATTGATATAATATTTCATTGAATAATTTGGCTGCTACATATTATGTAAATACAGACACGTTTGAAACCGAAAATAGTGTTCAAGATCCTTCTGTTATTTTATTGGTTTGTTAAAGATCGTCCTTCAATTTACCGACTAAGCTAGTCTATGGTGTCTTCTAAGTATATAATTTTACTAATTTACCACATATTGCTCTTTGTTAAAGTCTCTAGTCAATCATATTTCCAGACACGCCGGCTATGACTACTGCGGACCATGTGCTGGTCATGCCTACAGACAAATTGATCCGACAAATATGTGAGCGATGACACTTATTTTACGTTAATAATAATGTTTCAATAGTGGGTAAACTGTCACCTATTGAATAGACTGCATGTGAATTCGGGAAATACTCTAAATCATGTTTGAAGATATGTTATCAGTATTTTGAACTTTTATATATAATATCCAGTTACGAATGTATATCATATAATACAGTTAGGAAAATGTAAATCTTACATGGGTGCATACTTTTTTGCTAATTACTAATGCTGACTAATGAGTTTTGATAACATTAAACATCATAATGATTATATATTATAATATTATTAGTCACTATATGATTACTTCTTCTATATGTGTATTTACATATTTCACTTTTTATAATATGCTTTGTTGCATAATTAGTTATTTGAGGATTCGAAGAATAATTCGGTTTAAAATTCTTACCTAAATTTCAGCTAGTGTCCTACGAATGTCAAGATTTAATATTGACAAAACAGTATTGAATGTATATAATTGTGTTATAGGTGGCCTCTATATATTTGTAATGGGATCTACTTTATACATACAAGCATAACTATATTAGTTTTGTGAATTACAGCCAGTATTTGGTAATGGTGTCTCACAATAGCATTATTTTAATTTTAAGCAGTAACCAAGCAATATAAAAACATGATCCTTTTTTACGTATGTTTAAGTGTATTGGCCTTCACTATGAAATAGCGTATTGGAAAAGATAAAGTTATCTTTTCCAAACCCATTTTGTAATGACTTGATATGCTACTGTTATTTAATAGAAGACTATTACGTCATTACGGCATATAAGTCGTTTATGTAAATCATAAACTTTTGTAAGATAAATTTGGAAATATCTTACAAGGCGGGTTGAGGCCTATCCTAACTTAACTAGGTATAATTATTATCAGTATAACTTACAATATGATGTAAAACATATACATTTTTAAGAGGCAGCCATTTCGAAAGTAACATCCAATTGAACTGAAATTTTGGATTGAAAAAATAGTATGACTTGTTTTTATAATTATAATATTATTACATTATACTTACTGGTTAAACAGTCTAAGTTGCTAATTCAAAAACTGATTATGTAATAAAATGTTAACCATTGATGAAGTTTAACAAAATTATACTTTGTATTCGTACATATTAAGTATAGACCATGTCCGGAGTAGATTTCCAAATGGCCACAACAGTATAGTATTTTAAATTAGAAATATATATATTTTAACATTAGAAAGTCATCTGAAGACGTCACAGTAGGCAACATACCACATGACCAATATTTAGCTTTTAAAAGATTACAATCTTTGTAATCGAAATATAACCTGTGTTCAAAAAACGAAGCTCCACTGGATAACAAATGACTGTATTTTACGCCAGTGCACATGAAAGAAAGTTAGTGTATTTTTACACCAGCCCCCTTTTTACTCTTGAAAGAGTTCTACGAAATAAAGTCCGTCTAATTCTGTAAAAGTTTTCTATAAATTTAAAAATTCATATTTTCTCACTTGTGTAATGTAATTTTTATTTGGAACTTATTGGTCGTGTTAGGGGGATAGTAAAACATGCAACATTCATATACAAACAGAGTAGGTATGGTAGTGGAATCAAGTTTTGATTCTGTTTTTTGTAATTAATTAATTTGGTCTCAATTAAACAATTATCTTATAATAGTTAGCATTTTTTATGTTTACAGTCAAGGAAAAACGATAATGTATTATAAACAGCTACAGCGCATAATGAAAGGGCGTTTTAATTTTAGAACTCGAGTCTTCATTCTGGGACCCTCACATCACTTCGGTCTGGGGGAATCCTGTGCCTTGAGTTCGGCTGAGTTCTATGAAACTCCACTCTATAATTTGACTATTGATCAGGATAGTAAGTCAAACGACATATGATCAATTTTAAACGTTGCCCATTTAAATGTGTTCGTATTTACTACATGTTCTTGTAGCTT
Organism: Coelogynopora nodosa; assembly: GCA_034780555.1. Lineage (NCBI taxonomy): Eukaryota > Metazoa > Platyhelminthes > Proseriata > Coelogynoporidae > Coelogynopora > Coelogynopora nodosa. The sequence goes on along the minus strand of JAUZND010020106.1, from coordinate 23,346 downwards.
TATTTATTTAAAAATTATGCCCTAAAGTCGGGACTATGTTTTCAGTGAATAGATTTTGTTTAGTTTTCTAAAAAAAATTATGTAATAATTGATTATTTTATAATGTACCAAAAAAGTAAGATTTAGTGAACATGAAAGAAATACAATTTTTAATTTGAGGAATTACGCTTTGAAGGGAATGCTTGTAATAATAGATGAGTAAATTTTTGACCTATTTACCAATACGGAGGTTTTTCATGATAAAGAGTCGAACCAGTTTTTGTTGTCGACCCAGGAAAATTGGGAGAACATTTTCAAATCAAGAGGATTATTTTATTCTAAGGTTTCTAACAAAGACCCATCCGGAAAAAACAGGGTCTAATTCTAAAAATTCTTGAAGTTAAGAAATTTTGGTCGGAGGAATCATTGCCAGTGAAGGAAATGATGTCATTTAATTGGAAATAAAAAATAAAGGTCGACATAAGAAGATATTGATTTGTAGATGTACAATAAGTTACGTCATCAGTAAATTTAATGAGAAAATAACTCTGAAATTAGCTGTAGGTATTTGACAACAAAATAGGATCTAGAACACTACTCTGTGGTACCTCAGATATATTATAGAGACAAAGACGAGAAGGTGCTCCTCGCGGATGCTAAAATTTATGATTTTTGAGGTTCACCAAAATCAAGACGTGAATGGAGGATGACATTGTTAGTAATCTTGTCAACCCCTTACTAAAGTTGATCCACAAGACGCTGACAAGATAAGATGTTAAAAATTTGCGAACATTTAATACTGTACAAGGTATACGGCCGATGCGAAAAGAGACTTACATATTTTCCCGAGAATTGGTAGAAGAGGAATAGGGCTACTTTCATTATCACATTACGCGATTAGCTGGTTTGAACCAGTTTACATGAACTCGTGGTAAGTTGCTGAATAGATTACATAGAGAACAGAAGCGAGAAAGTAGGGAATACCGGCAACTCCAACTTACTCCTGATTGCTTGATGATGCGAAGAGCCTATTCAATGTTGAATACAAAAAAATGTATTGCGTTGGTAGGTTATGTAAGTTGACAAAGATGTCGGAAGACGTGGATTTATGATACATAACAAACGGTTAGAAAGAGTGACATTACAAGGAAGATAAGTAGGTTTGCTTGAAAAAAACGCACCGATTTGGCGAATAGTATTCTATTTTTACAAGAATTACTCTCCAAATTTTCCAAGAAAAATTCTTACGCAGTTAAAAAGTTTAGCTAATGACTTTTTCCTTCAAAGTAACTAATCTCAAATGTTTCATTTTCTGATAAGCTCGATCACGATTGTTAATCAAAATTTTCAGTGTGCTTAACTCTATTACTTCTGAAATTTTTATTTGTGTTGTCCGAAGAAGAACACAATTGTGGAAGAAATAATAAATATAAGAATAATACCGTAGCGGAAGATGTGCCGTAGTCTTTAATTGTATTAAATAATTATATAGCGGCGAGAATAAAAAAACATTGATTTTTTTCACAGTTTGACACGAAAATAATTTTGACAACTCAAAATGAGATCAGTGATTGCAACGGTCGAAAGACTAGAGTTACCTAGCTACGAAAAATATATTAAGCACAAATTGAATTGAGAGAATCTGATATCATAAATTAAAAATTCTTTAATAAACACATTATACGTCGTTTTCTTTATTATTGAAAATACTGTTTTGTTATCAATCTATTCTGCGATGTCAATGAATCTCTATCCTTCTGACCTATTTCATGCACAAATATTTATAATAACCTTTTTTAAATATATATTCGTAAACTAGCTGGCCACTTACCTTACTCTCATTTCAACAGTTTACAAGCAACTTCGCGATAGTAATCAGTTTGAAGAACTTTCCATGAAACGTGATGAAGACGAGCACTCCCTAGAAATGCAACTGCCCTATGTTGCAAAGGTGATGGAAAGGTTAGTGTTATACCGTTAAACCGATTATTTCGTATAATCTGTGATAATAGTATACAAGTATTGAATATTGGATATTAAATTCAACTTTTTATGTGAAATTGTATGTAGTAACCTATATTGTTAAGTCATGTACTTTTGTTGAATTTAGTTGTGTAATATAAATGGTTAAATATTCATAAATGTAGATATTTATGATAATCTGATTAACGATTAATCTAATCTAACGGATACCAGTATTGGTTACCCTGAATACCATGACGACAAAGAACAACAGCTTTCCAACATGTAGAGGCTTAACTACTTCTAGTGATCAAATGTGTACTTTTAATACTAAAGTAGTATTTGTGTGTATCTTTAATTTTACATTTGTAATAATTGCAAAATACAAGCATTCACTGTGTTTGAGTCATTCTCTCTCTTTTTTTATCAACCAATAGTCGTGCAGGCCTCTTCACCATCGTCCCAATCATGGTTGGCTCTCTCTCGCCGGAACGTGAAGCTTTCTACGGGAGAATGCTGGCCCCCTATCTTGCTGATCCGCAAAACTTCTTCGTCATTTCTTCCGATTTCTGTCACTGGGGTCAGTACTGTTATTTTTTACAGCTGTCGCCTTTTAGTTTTAGGGTTTATAACTTGAAGAACAGTATCGATATCCAATATTTTAAACAGAATACTTTGTATATATTTTTATTTTTAAACAAAATTTGTTTTGATAATTGAAAATATAATAATAATGAAACATTCTATTGTTACTCACTAGTTTTAGAGTAGTGTAACATATTAATTATATATTTTATTTTCAGGCAAACGTTTCCGCTACACTTATTATGATAAAAACGATGGTGCTATTTGGCAGTCTATCGAAGCCTTAGACAGGAAGGTACGTTACTTATCGGGTATATTCCCTTTTTATATATGTGATCGCTTAACCTAATCGGTACGTTTTCTACTAAAATTTATATTATGATTGGAATATTTTATAATATTTAACTTGATATTATTTTTATATCTATTTATAATACTAACTATATTAGATTATTGTATGACTTTTCATAATCATCAGATTCTACATTTATGTTTTTCCTAAAAGTACTATTAATCATTGATTATTTATTTTATAATTTTCATTGTGAATGAATCCACGCGAATTTGAAATAGTTAAAATCTAAATCTATTACAAGTAGTTTGTGAGTATATAAAGGGTTAAATATTTACTCGAGCCGGCATAAAACGTGTCTTAGCATATAAAATATATTGTTTTTCAAAAATATTGGTAAATTAAATTTAGAAGATTAGAAAATTTATAAGCGTAAAATTACTTATGATAAACATTAAAAATATTAAACTTTTTAGACAGTTTCAGACATACGTTTATTACTCTGATATGATTAATGTTAACGCATTAATTATTATCATAAATGATGTATACTAATAATTGTATTAATTTCAATCGTGCTATGCCTTATATTATATATTTATAACAAACGTGTGCAACTACACCTGCTTTCAAATCAAGTGACATATTCGATTATCTTATATCAAGTGGTACACCTAAATATTCGTACATCCGGTTATTTGGTAAATTGTTTGAGATACATATTTCTAACCTTACATATAGTTAACATAGTAAATAAAAATCAATAAAGACCACTTCATGTAAAGTTTTCACTGTAAATGAAAAAATACAAAACATAATTGAAATTATTTTTGAAAGTATGATACACAAACTCGATTGACAGCTTATGAATACTATGCTAATAATTAGTATATTATTACATTGTAGTCACTATATGAAACATAGAATTGAATAAAACAGATAATATTTTGATTAAACTCAATTGAACTACTGTTGAATTGCTTTTATTATTAATAGTATTGCCTTCTATTGCTTAATCATGTCTTTCGTTGTATATATTATCGATAACGACTTATTTTTTGTATCGTAAAATCAAGTGTAATACTTTTTTTAACAATTTTTGTTTTGTTTCTTCGTGTTCATTATTTGCAGCAACTATTTAACGTGAAGTATTCTTTATTCAATAAATTTGTACGGACAAAATCATTTTAATTATCTTCAAAATTTAAAATTATTAAAAACAATTAGCATAATATGACTACTCTGAGCTGTTGGATAAATAAACTCAACTCATGAGTACACACAAACACCGCCGGCCTGTATTCCCACTCACACCCATTCAGGGCATGTCTTGCATCGAGACGCTGGACCCCACCGTCTTCACCAATTACCTGCGCGAGTACAGCAACACAATCTGCGGCCGTCACCCCATCGGAGTGCTGCTCAACGCCGTGGTCAGTCTACGCCAGCGGGCCACCAATGGCCAGAAGCTGGGTCTAAAGTTTGTCCAGTACGCCCAGTCGAGCCAATGCCAGAACTCGTCCGACTCTTCGGTCAGCTATGCCTCGGCGTCGCTGCTCATTCAGCAGTAGAAGTGTGTCGTGTGCTCTGCTCTGTGATTGGTTGATTTAGTCAACTGATTCGTGTGACGTCATGTCTGTTGACTCTTAATACTACTGACACAATATGGGATCATATCCAGTTCTTGCTCTGCTTACGTTAGTTAGCTGTTTACAGATTTGATTGAATTAACTGTCAAATTAATGCAGTATAATTATGATGATGGTGATGATATTATTATGTAGATTGTAGATAGCTGATTGACTAAAATTTTAGTTTGAAGATATTAAAACTTTTATTTTAAATTCTCCAAAGAAATTGAGTGATTATATAATATTCAATACCTATTGTAGGTGGACTCCACTGAAATTCAATGGCTGAGTCAAAATAGAACTGCTTATGCCACTTGATTTTGCTGCTACTGACAGCTGAGGTTACACGTTAATATAATGTATTGCCTAACATAGTTAATAAGTCATAAAAATATATTCTTAAAATACATTTTGTGCCTAGTTGATTCGAATTGAAATTGACGTTAGTATAAAATCTTAAGGGCTCTAATTTATCTTGTAACAGAAACGCTGCTATACACCTTTTGTCCAGTTTCAAAATATAAATGTTTAAATTAGTTGTTGTTGCTAGACCCGGCCCTGTAGCAAGCTCGCTCTACCAAGACCTGGAAGGTCAGTACCTCTAGGGGTGTTAATACAGAGGTCACATTTGAAGATGGGTGTGAGGTGTCGTGTGGTATTTGACCGCAGACTGAGCGTGTATTTGGAGTGTTGTGGCATTGTGGTAAAATGTTGGCATTTGTTGACGCAAGTAAATTAGTTGTGACATTTTTATCGCGGACAAATTATATCATCCTGCAGCACTATAAGGCAAGAACTGGATTTGATACTCAGCATGTTGTTTATGTGTTACTGTTCCTTTTTAAAATCTTATGTTTCTATAATCACGAAAAATATCGTATACAATTTTTTCGAAAAATTTCCCCCTTTTTCCCACTCCACAATATTTCTAATCTACTGAGAGTACGCACCCTTTCCATAATATTCAATACTTCTTCTGATCTTTGCATAGCTTGGTTTACAAGCACACTCTATATAGTGTGCCGTCTACGTATTTTTTCTATACACATAGGCCTATATCATTGAAGAGATGAAATTTGTTCAATCGACAGACAACCTGAAGTTGAGACTGGAATGAAATAGATCCGTCTTGGCGCAGATGTGCGGCTCGTCCTACACACATAATTCCCAAATATTATTGTGTCGATAAACGAAGTATTTATTTTTAGTTGGAGCATTTATAGTCATCAACATTTTCTGCATCACAGTTAATCTCGATTTTGAGAGAAAGAGTTTGTTGTCTGTTGCTTTTTTTGACAATTTTATTTCAGCTTTTTATTCTTTAGAACTTAGTCTTTAGGACCTTTCTGTCTTTTCTGTATGCTCTCTGATTGCACATGTTACATATATATGCCTTATCAGAACGCATATTTGGCTTTGTTATTTAGGTATTAAATGTAATCGACGTTTTCTAATTGAATTGAACAGTTTATAATTTAAGTTATTTAAATTCTTAAAATTTCTATACGGCTTATAGTATAATCAATTGTGTAAGAATTTTTATAATTAAAAAAATTAAACATATTTAACTGACCTTACAACTGTCTTTAAATATTATTTATGGATTTAACGCTATTTGTATTCAATAATTATGTACATGCAATTAATATATTCTACATTGGATATTAACCATTTTATCAGAGTAAAAATATATATGTTAGGAACCATGACTTACACGTTGCAAATACGTTCTCTTCTTGTGTTTCTTTTCTTGTTATGATAATTCTGGGAAGTATGAATATAACGCTACGAAATAATTCAATTGCTTCTATTAGCAACTGAAGCAATCTTTTCTATAGACGGTGCAAACGTTAATAACTAATATTTTGTCCAATTTAAAAGTAAATGCTTTTGCTTTAGTTAATTATTGAACATTTGTGTTAAATAGTGAATAACAACATTTCATTCCTCAACATTAAATATAATTCGATTATCTGGCCGATGGTAAAAAATACTAGAGGAAATTAGCAAAAACTGGCCTCCTAAAAATAATATATTTTAGTTAATAGTATTATTCAGTTTAAAACGAAAGACCATTGTTTTGACATTAATTTTTGTCTGAAGACTTTTTAATATTTGTCCATATTATATAATAATTTATTTATTGTGAATCTAGACATATCCGATCGAAAATGGAATAATTATCACATAAATTGACGTAGGGCCTATATATATATATGTGTGGATTCTGGGTCAGATGATGTAAAATTAAAAAAAACCTGGAGTACAAATATAATTTGATGGCATTTGGTTCCCTATATATGTGGGGGAATTAATTTTCAATTTATATATTATTTAATCCATATGTCTAGGCTGTTACAGGCATTTTTACCGGTTTTTAGATGATTAAATAATACAATAAATAGAAACAAATGTTCGATGGAAACAATTACTTAAACTTATAGAAAGATGTATTGTATATTATATCCATATATTTTTTTACAAGTAATGTTTATTGTTCAAAAATACAATCACATGTATTATAGTATAATGAAATATGTTGCATGTTTATATAATATGTAACGATAAAAATATTAGTAGAATACTTTTTTTGGATAAGCCATGAACACATCTATCAATTAGGCTTACATAAAGATAGTTTATAAATATATTTAGCACTTACATACACTACGATTGTTATCGAGGAAGAAAGAAGTACAAAAAGATTAATTTACTATAATATACAATAAATAACAAGTTGAAAGCCATCCCGAATCACTTTTGTGATGAGTTCCGATTTATGAGAATTAAAAAATAGAGCTTCCTTAATTTTATGTTCAAAATCATGAACCGAAATCTCTGAAATTGTCAAAGTAAGCCATATGACCCACCGACCACAGTAATGCTCATTGTATATATTTTAATTCAAGGTTTTATCTTCAAAAGATCTGTTATAAAAAAATTGTTTCTACATTTATTTTTAAAGTGAGTTCCTTTTCTTAAGTATTATTTAAGAGTGTAACAGATAACTTACATATTCTATAAGCAAACATTGTTATTCTAAAAAATTGAAACAAAAGATGTTTTCAAAAGGCACTAATTTTACTTATAATTAAATGTGTATTATCGTAATTTTAACTTACAACTTTTAAAGTATATTAATTACACTTTTAACGTATATTAATTACAATTTTAAATAGTACTTCAAATTAATTTCTAATAATGTTGGTTATGTTAATATGAGGAAAGGGCCCCCAGGGTGATACTATAAAACTGAATCAAATAAAAAAAATTGTATAAAAGGAAAGTTAATTAATTTGACGAATTGTTAAGATTGTAAAGATTTTTTATTTGGTTTAATGTTATCTTTATTGTAGTGGTCAATTAACAGAGAAACAGAAGCATAGACAGATTTTTTTTGAGTTACAGGCTATAATTCTATAGGGCAAGTTTGTAGTGTAAAGGGCAAATGTGTCTTAAAAGTTTAAATATAAATAATGTAAACGTATAATCGGCTAAACATCCTTTATGTAAGAATGTGTTCAGTTAAACAGAAAATATTATTTTGATAAATTAAAATACATTTTTCAAAAAGATTACATACATTTTAATATTTTATTTACTGATAGCTAAATATGAAGCAATAATCCGGTCCGTAAGCAGACCTGCGTTACAATCACCCTATAATAGATTACAAATTCCGGTATAACAATATTACGTTTCACTTATTACATAATAGTGGATATATTTAATAAAATATCCTGCCATTTTTTACAATCATCCCTCTTCAAATGTTTAAAGTGTAAAATCTATAATAGCCTACTCTGGTAACTTGATAAAAAAATCCAACATAAAATATTATCTACATTATTTTATTGACGCAATATAAACAATTTTTCAAACTTATAAATATTGTAAATGTTAGTAAATATCTATTTTGTAAATTAGGACAGTTTTATTTATAAATAATCAAGTTATAAATTTAATAGTAATTTTAGTATATCTACTGTACACTTAGTATATAATGGCAGGAAAAATCTGGAAGAAAAACCGGAGGAATAAATAACAAGTTTTCAAGGTTGGCATTAAAACAATTAAGCAACAAAGATAAACAAACAATTTCAATTTAAAGAATGTAATAATTACTTTAAATAAATTACCATTTTTTTATTTGTATATTTCAGAATTATTTTAAATATATACGTATTTTTAACGTTTTTATCGACAACTTTGATAAATAGTTTAAAATTCCTTCGGATTTGTCCTCCTTTAAGTTACAACCATATATTATATGGAAATATGCTTATATATGTAAATAATATGATATATAAATATATTATATATATAATATATATAAATAAATCATATTATAAATATGCTTATATGAACTAAGCTTATATGGAAATGTGGCAAATATTTGTAAATCTAAAATATCGATCAAAAACCTTATAAATAAATCATCAGTTTTGGTTACACGTAATTAATCAATATTGTAGATGTACATACTATATTTAAATATATTTTTAATGCCAACTATGCAAAAAAAAGTACAGCATTTTGTTCGAATATATTTTAGAAAATGAATCAGTTGAAATATAAATTTGAAGTTATTGACGGTTGATACATATATTTTGTTAGAGTTAATAGAAATGTAAACAGGAAATTTGATATGCATTTTGTATTATAAGTTGGACCCTAAAGTATTAAGTAGGCGTAGCCTACATTAAATGTCATGTTATATAACAGAATTAGGCCTATACGTGTTTGTATAACTACAGACATGTCGCCGAACTTTGGATACTGCTTGGCTAAGTAAAGGCCATATTTTGTGATATGTACCTAGATGTTCTACTATTTACATATATATATGACCGTTATTGTGTTCAACGTTTAGTCATACACTTTTAAATAATCTATTCATGAAATAAATTTTTGAAGGATAATAAATCAAGCTAAATCATAAAGGTATGTCATTACTTAATATTTTAACTATATGAACTATATTAACTAGGCATGAAATATAGAATTTTGTATCATTTTCTGAAATAATTTCAATACAATTAAACGTTGCTCAAGAAAATTTTAAGTTGCTTAGTGTAAAGCTAAAATGTTTAATCAAATTATACAGTAATATGTAAATTACATTTATAATGCATCTGCAATATTGTTGTTAATATTGTACATGTTATTAATATATTTATAATTCTATATAATTATCAGAAATACTATTTAAATTCATTGTAAACAAAGTCTATTTCAAATTTTGGAGGTTATTAAGAGATGATGAGAACGTACATGATACATCTAAACATTTAAAGTGTATGTGTATGTTCTTATCTATATAAATAAATATTTGCGAATACCGACTGGCAAAATTTTATTATATAATTAAATCCCAGTAGAAAATGAAACATTGGTTAATTTTATAATTGGATTACCAGTTATTATTGAACAACAATAAATTCATACAGCATAATAAAAAAAATCAAATCAATCGATTAACGATACCTACGAGAGAGATATATGTAAATTTTATAATAAAATAAATAGTTATTATGATAATTATTATGGGAATAATAAAT
>JAUZND010020106.1:0-13236 GCA_034780555.1 Coelogynopora nodosa | reverse complement strand
ATTATGTGAATAATAAATATTATGTGAATAATAAATATTATGTGAATAATAAATATTATGTGAATAATAAATATTATGTGAATAATAAATATTATAAATTTATAAAACTGTTTTTCATATATCAGAAGTTTGTCGTCAAGAGGTCCCTATGGTAACCTAATATTGCGTCAATACTTATTTATTCAGGAACGGTTTAACATAACTATATATTGTTAATTAAACATTATAATTAAAAGGTAACGATATAGCAATACTTGTTTATTTCAAAGATTACTCGGGCATAGATTCGATTGTGTTATGGTTGGGGATCGGAGGGGAGTATATCGCTGCCAAGATCCCAAGAAAGAATGGTTGCAGACCCTAAATATGCACTGTTGGCTACTTTTATATTAGTCAAACTTTATTCCATATATCCTACATATTGATGCCATTATCATTTGGTCACAAGAAGAATATTCTAAAATGAATACGTGATTAACCTTTATTGATAATTAGAAATATAATGTAGGCCTAATCTGATTACAGCTTATTCTCTCAGGTTATTTTAACACTTTTGACTTGTCAGTTGTATACCCCATTCAACTTTAAGACATTACCAACCGTATAAATGCTCCTACACGCCAAAACTATACTTTTGACCTCATATATGTATCGAATTGTATAGACAGCTGTTCTTACGACACCCTTGTTGTTGGTCCCCTACATCAAACACAAACTCACCAATCAAATACAACAACTATTTTTGATTGCAGATACAGTAACTTTGCCTCATTTATTCAGCACCTGAATAACACAATGGCAAAATATGTATAACCTTCCACCTGAAAGCGTGTATGCAAAATATATTTTTTTATTAACGCATTTAACTGAGCACTTACAAATTCCTTGAGAAATCATCCCTGTATTAAAGAAAGTCAAATCTTTGTGACAGACCTAACATAAATAACCATTGTGCAGTGAATTTCTTCAGTTTTATAATGCTATAAATATGTATCCATACCTAATTACAAATAAAAATAAACTCGTATTTAAAATCAATTTTTATTGTAGTAGTGTCTGATATAAGCCTACATAAACCAATTGTATGTACAAGCATACATAGCCAGGTAATGAAATAGTGTCTGATAAACATAAAACAATTGGAAGTACAGGCATACATAGTCAGGTAATCATCAATACTGATACAATCACTTGAACTATAACATTTATATGTACACAATTCTGAGAATGGTACACTATAATATGGACAAAACAAAAGCTATAATTGCATTCTGCTTTGATACTGATTGCCAAGAAGAAAATATTTACTAAGTTTTATAATTATATGTAAGTTAACATTAATTAATTATTATTCTATATTAATTAATTAAATATTTAATTATTTATTAATTAATTATAAACATTCATTTAACATTAAGTCATTTAAAATGCTTTCACAATCAATGTATTTCAATCTAATATATTACATAATATTTGCATATTCACAGATGTTCGTATGGCTTCAATAAAATAGTTGAAATTTTTTAACTTATGCTGAAACCTTAGTTATAGTACTCTTCACTATAAATTAGTTACGAGAATCAAACAAAAAATAGTATTCCTTGGGTTACAATAGCCCTTGTATTTTTGAATAAAAATTTAGAAATTTGAAGAGTGTGATACAATCGGCATCAAGGGAGTTACTATGATGCTCAATAAAAGTGGAAGGTGGATCCATCGGATTCAAAATAAATGTCATCTATAATAATATAAACAATTTCACAATATTAATCAATATATTTATAAATGTATATACTAAAAACGTTATCATATTTCGACCTATAAAATAATTTGTAATTTGGCTACTGTTAACTTTTCGTCAAATTTCAAAAACAATTGCTACAATTTTCAAGTCAGAAATATATTATGTTAAGTATTTAACTCAATGAGTGAAAAACGAATATATTCCAAATATCTGAATACATTTTATTCATTAGACCATATATAATTAATTGGTTGAATTTCACATAATTGATAATAAACATTATTTTATTATATTAACGTTTTCTATAAAAATAGTGTACCAATTTATATGTTATAACATTTGTAATGCTTAGATGTAACACAACATTACATAAACAAATGAATGTGATGAAACATTATTATAATTGTAGTAAACTAATAACTGATGTATAAAATAGTAGTATTTTAATTTTTAGACATAGAATATTTTTTAATAGTATGCATATATACAATATATTAAAAATTAATATATGTAGGCCTATATAAATTAAATATTTAATGAGTACATATATATTTATATTATATATATATATAATTATAGAAACACAACACATAAGCAACTCAATTAATTTAAAATAATTAATGCATTACATTGAACTTTCTATTAAATTAAAACTATTAATCATATTACCAAGGTGTCAATAAAACAATATTGTATTCTGATTTTATTTTAAATATTTTGTTAGTTCACACTATAGATATAAATATATTGTAACTACAATAGCCTACACTTTACGTTACGTTAGTTACTATTGTTAAAATCTATGGTTCATGTACTAATTATATTGAGAATTGTTATATAGTGTTGTGTATAATATATATAGTATAATAATATATATAGTGTTGTTATAATATATAACATATATATTGCTATATTTGTTGTATATTTGTCGTATATTTGTATATCGTATGTTGTTCACTTGTTGCTATCAAATCTACTGAGTAAATAATATAGATTATTAATTGTAAAAAAAGCTGCCTATGATTCCTGCAAGCTCGCTGTTAGGGAATCACTACCGTACTGGGCATGTTTTGATTGTCCCGCTATCAGTTCCGAGGAGTCACGAACTTCAGATATTGTACTCGTTTTCGCCGCCTCAGACGTTATTGACCTTTCACAGCATTCACACACGTCATAACCGCAGGCGTAGGTGCACACGAGTGAGCACACAACAAATATCAATAAAAAAGCGGCGATAGTCCCGATGAGTACGAAAATCATAGCGGTCACACTGAGTCCGGTTCGACATGCGATGTTCTCCCGAGCTGTGGTGCTCACACTCATGTGACAGTTGTCACAGCAGAAGAGTTGGACGGTTTTCCCGGGTGCCGTCTGACAGCAGTAGAGTTCACAGACCTGTCGGGTACCGTTGTTGGTGGTGCATGTCTGACTGGCGGCCACCAGAGAAGTCCCGCCACCACATGAGAGGCCGCCGTGTCCCAGCAGGAGATAGAAGTAGAGCGTCACGAGACTGGGCTGGAGGTAGATTAGAGGATGGACAGAAGGAGGCTCGACCCTCAGTGGCATCAGCATTGGCTGGAAAGGAACATATTATACCTGATAAGAGTTTACTTCAATAGTAATAATAAGCGCAGGCCTATATTTCATGAAAATAACAAATAATATAGTAATCGAAATGTAAACTTATTACATTTAAAATATTTGATTAAATATCAAATTGTAAAATGTGTAATTATATAATAATGAAATATAAACATCAGGATGTAATTTTAAAAAGTAATGGATAAATGTTAGGACGTATAATTAAAAATGGTAATAAAATAAGTGTAATGTAAATACATGTTATAATATAACAATATTGAAATACTTTGCTATATGCTGGGGCGAATCCAACAGAGGCATTGGGTAATCCTACGCAGTCCTTTTTAATACACAAAAATGCCCTGGAAAGCAATAGGCATACTATCACAAGTTATTGTTGTAAATATCAATCGATAATTTACAAATAACACATTAATATTTCAAAGTGTAAATTTGTTAAAATAATCAAAAGTATATAAATCTGCTCATAACAATGATCATTTAATGATGCTACGGTCATATGCCTCTTTTTGCTCAATCAGTGCTTTTTTGTTGGGTGCCCAAAAAAATTATGCTGGATCTGCCCATGATATGGTTCAAAATGGCGACATAAAACATTGGCTCAAAATAACCCATGGCTCAACAACAGTGTATCAAACTGCGATTATTTGAACACTATTTTTTTATAATACATAAAATAATTAAATTGTTAAATGTAATGTACCTTTTGACCAAAATATAAATACATATTTGGTTATGTTCTATAATAGTTTTATAAGTTAATTTGATAATATAAATGGAAGCATTATCATATACTTTTTTTAATTAAACTGAATTTTGCAGCAATAGATTACGTTTGCAAAAATTACTTTCTATAGTTATTAAGTTTACTTACTTTCATTCCATACAGAAGAAATTACTTTAATTTCTTTAAAATGTAAATTATGATATTTCCATTAATAAAAATAATAATTAATATTTGTTTAATGTTTATTTCCACTATATACAGTTAAATTCAATATAGGTTTTAATTGATTCCCATGCAAATCTAATCTGCTATATAATGCTTTTACATTCGATTCAAGAGATTATAACATACCATTATAAACTTTTAGAAAATATTGCGTATTAAAAAATATCAGGGATTATTATAAGTTAAATGATATGATTTAAAATATTCTTTGTAATATATTTATTAAATTATGCCATTACTGCCAACTTATAAAACAGTTTATAAAAAGAATAATTATTTTATATGTATATGATACGAAATAACCATATAAGCAATTAATATTGCAAGAATTTGTTTATTGCATGTTCTAATTTTATATTTTCTAAAATTAGAACTATTTAAATTATATTACATGTCATATTTTGAAAATATAATATTTCAGCCAGTACAAAATTAATTTTATGCAATATTATAATCACTTGTTCTAAACACACGAAACTGTCACACAAAATAGTAAAAACTTTATAATAATGAACAAAAAGTATAATTTAAAAATAAACTAAAAACACAACAGTAAAACATGAATGAACTTTATCAAACTTTATCAAATATCACAATGTTTCGTTTACCATGACATACAAAATTTTCTTTAAATTGTAACGAGACAACTCGGTAACATATTCGATTTGAAATGTAATTTATTCAACACCATAATATACTCCGCCAAACTGTGGTGAGACCATATATTTCCAGTTTAGATTATACACACTCAATGTCAATCAAGTACTATTATTGATAGTGTGCCGTAAGTCGAACCTCAACAGTAAAAAAAAGTTGGTTTCAATTACAGACGAGTTCAATTGATTGATTGCGTGGTGATCCCACACTATGTAACTTCTCGCCTACACACGAGTAGGGGTGGAGGAACTAGACGCAATTTATACTTCAAAATGGAAATTGTCTAGAAAAAGTTTTTCTGTCAACAGGCTAAATCGAACAAGTTCAATTTTCATATGTATTTATTTTTGTATCTATTTTAATATTATGTTTTTTCAAAATGTTAACTAAATTGAAAATCTATTTAAACAAAATAATTATGGGGCTGTTCTGAAATGACGCCAGGCTTGAGGGGGGACGGGGGTTGTAAAAAGTGGGACGTAGGGGGAGGGAGTATTAAAATAAATGTAACGTAATATTTTCCATATTTTTTTGTTTTTTGTGTTTGTTCTAATGCATTAAGAATTGTTTATGTTATATGAAAACGCGTTTAATATAAATAATCTTTTTATTCGAATAAATTAAATATTTTAGGTGTAAAAAGTATTACTGTAATGTATGGATAAACTGGTATTGACAGGCGAAAATATGCGCCTATAAAAACATCTACTAGTATTTTATTTTCGAACAGAGCCAGAGGGGGTGAGAGGGGATTGCCAAAATGATACATAATTTTGGACAGCCTGGGTCTCTAAAGTTGCGTCGAAGTGTGAATAGGAGGGAAAGGAAAGAATTTTAAGTAGTGCTGAATATATTTAATACTTCAATAAGTTCATTCTGATTTCATTTTAATTGAAAAAAAAGATAAATTCAATCAAAATATAAAGTTTCATCTTGTTAAAAACAAATATACTAAATTCCAGTTGTCCAAAACAATGAAGTGCAGTAAAAAAAATCGAAAAGATTTAGAGTTTAGAAAAACAAGGGAGGCGGTATATTTATTGTGAAAGTTATGGCTAACCATAAAGAAACAAAACGATAAGTCGTAGTATCAAAAATAGTATAGAAAATTTTGTTGATATTCTATCTATTTATTATATTTAAAATCGTTGAAAAAAATTGTTTTCCCTTTTTTATCGTTCTATCCATATTGATATGATTCAAATTATAGCATGTAATTCATAATTATGATGTAAATACAGTATAAAATGGTTAACTGAATTTGGAAGCATTTTATAGTCGAGTACTAACTGATACTAACTAATATATTAAGATCTATATGATATGTATTTATTGTATGTTTCACTTGAGTAGTTGGGTATATCAGGTTACTTATAATTAATTAATTGATGAAGTAACGAGACTATTGAGAATCTAGCGGTTTTAATTGAAAAAGCAAGGCACAAATTACGTCAAAACACAAACAAATTGTTATATCCGAATTGGCTATTATCAACAATATTATATTCTTAATGTTTATATTTTATTAAGTTTGCGTTCAGGTCATAAGCTTTATGAGTCAGATCACAATTATCCAATGTAACAAAACAATTGTACCGACTAACCAACCATTTTGAAATATATTATTTTTAAAATGTTAAAGGTGCGTTTCCAAATATAAATTAAGCAACCTGCATTTTGCTTTAATTATTGTACGAAATATGTTTGATTAGGTATGTAAAGTATTTGTTTTATAGTATTTGTTTAAACATAATTCTGAAACAAATAAAGACAGCACCGAAACAATATAATAACGAACTAAAATAATCTATAAAATATAATATAAAAATAATATATAATCTATAAAAATGTCTATATTTATTAAAATAAAAATTAAATTTCAGAAACGAAGATAGATAAGGATTTAGTTTATATTTTTTTAAATTAATTACTACCGATTTTCTTTTTGCCATTTTTTTTCATTTTAAATTAAATTATTAAATTTTCATTTTTAAATTAAATTTCAGCAACGAAGATAGATAAGGATTTAGTTTATATTTTTTTTAATTAATTTCTACCGATTTTCTTTTTACCATTTTTTAATATTCTGTAATCTTTTACAACTGTCTTTTAATTTTGAATAGTTTTTTTTGTATTTTATGTTTCGTTCAATTAATGTAAAATACTATTTGTGTTCAATTTCCGTTATACTCCTTTTGTTCCTTAATTTGTCTACTACGAAAAAGTAACTTAACGGTATGAAAGAAAATTAACTTATATACAATAACTACAATAAATACCTACATCTATATACAATAAATACAAAAACGACACATATTTACAATACATTAAACATAATATAAATTGCTATTATATAATCGTGTGCTACATATATCGCTATATACTCAAAAATAGCCAACTATAGCACCCATACTACAAATAATTGTCTATAATAAAGTAAAACATGTGGATTATAATTGGATAATTTGTGATAAACTTACATATGGAATTCTGAACTTGTAGTATTTGTTCCTCAGACGGCGGATATCATCTTAATCTGCGTTATACAAGGTACTATGAATACATAAAATTAAATATAAATGTGCAAATATCAATTCAGGAAGTATCGACCTCACAGAACCAAGTTTTAATTCAGAATTCCTTACCCGCCCTATATATACAGAAAATTGAGTACGCGAATCTCCTTTTAGTTGTCACTGTTTTCCAATAAAGTTCTCCATTTGACAGCTCTCTGATCTCCAATAGCATTGATTTTATTCAATGGGTTGTTTGATTACTATAAATCTAAGAATGGCTACTATGTGTAATCCTACAACGGCGTCTCTTGTTTTGAATAGAAATCTATGAATATTTGCAATACTACAATATCAACAAGGAATATTTTACTTAGTCATTGAGTTTAATGTTGTTCATTTTCACTTTAATATGTTAAATATATTAAGGAGGAATAAAAGTTATACACAATTTATTTCATCATCTGTAGTTAAAAATTATTACAATCCAGTGAGCTGAACATTTCAACTATGAGTTTATTATTGAATATGAGCATTTTTAGAATATTTCAGAACATTTTCAATGTGAGTTTTAATAACACTGTTGTCATCATTTTGCCTTTTACAATTAAATTTTTTTTTGTTTGTGGCCATTTCAAAATCCATTATGTATATGATCAAAATTTACTCGTAATTAATTATTTTTTAAGATTTTCGTGAAACTATGAAAAATTAATTTTATTCGATGGTTATAATGGTTATTTTTAACACCTCATTTCCTGTTGAAAATGTTATATTTGAGACTAAATATAATTTGAGACTAATTTTCCACGCCTATTATTATACAAATATTATATTTCATATTGAAAATTGTTAATATCTATATTGAATTCATGTATGATACATATTTGAAAAGCTTGAAGCTCCATCGTAAATCTATTTGCAATGATTAATAACTTTAAAAAATTGTTTGCAACAAAATTAGTTTTGTCGAATACTAAACACAATTTAGTTATATGTGAAATAAATGTAAAAAACGTAATGTTATAATAATAAACAAGTTTGTTATCGCCTAGTTACAAGTAGCTTTAGATATTATTAAAAATAAATATTTATCGAAAAACTATATTATTTGTGTTTGTCGACCAATTATGACGTCATAAACACTATACCATGTTACCGATGTTTTGTACATTTTAAAAGTTGTAAATATACCTTTCACATTAATTATATCAGAAAATTGTAGCTAATTGGTTAATATATTTTTGCAATGGTGGTTACTTAAAAATTGGTGTTATTTTTCCACAACCCATCGGCAATTTCAAATGATGCATTTTTATTATAAATTATGCGAATTATATTCAGATTGAGGATTTGTAAGACATCATTCTCTTTTGTGCAACATGTAATTTTAATCAGGAATACATTAAAAAATTAATATTTTTAGCACTACAGTGATGTTTGATTTTTTTTTAAATTATGCGTTTTGTTATTTATTAACATGATTTGTCATGTTGGGTTCCTCCTCATCGCGGAGATTCAAAGTGCAATCACAGATTGCTATTTATTTTTGTTTTTTTAGTTATGTGCACACCTTCTCTGGCTTTTCTCCGCTCCAGTTCTTGATGTCGTTCATTAACAAATACCTAGTTATTACATTATGTATATTATACAGTATATCCCATGATATAGTTGTAGGTTATTCATGTATAGCAAAATTACATAGTTAAAGCAATATTCAAAGTAGTTTTTCCAGTATACAATGTTGTGGAAATTATTTATTTGAAATTCTAAACCTTAGGCATTTTTAACATTTGGTTATTTTTAATATGTGTGATTAGTGATAACTTGATTTTAAATTAAATAAAAGTGTATTAAAATCAGATACGAAAGTTCAAAATTGATTAACGATAAATTACATTGAATAAATATAATGTTATAAAATTAATTAAAACTTTAATAAATAATTGTCTGAAAAAATATTAAATCGTTAGTAATATGAAAAGGCATGTATCTAAATAAGTTTTAATCTCGCTACATGTACCCCGTACTAAGTCTGGCTAACTGGGAACCCACAGCTCTGAAAACTACAGTTAACGGCATTGTAGTAAACTATAGTTATTTTCGCAGTAAACTGTAGTTAACTACGGTTATTATAACTGCGAATATTGGTTTAATTATAAAATTATTATTATCATAATTCTTATATTTTATACAATAGGCCTAATATCACAAATATATTGTTATTATTATTAGCAATATCATTTTAAAATATTTGACAAATTTTATGTCATAGTTATGAACAACCACTTCATATTAACATATATGGGAAATACACATAATTAGTCAAAGACTTATGAACTCGTAACGTTTTCTTGAATATTCATAATGTCAAATATATGTATGAATAAACTATTCTATCTAAAATGAAAACTTCCCAATTATATCACTATCTTTTCAAGAAGACAGAGATTAATTATGCAGTGAGTACATCTAATATTATCATTTATTCACTATACCTATAATATATGTAACTACGTTATGTTTTGTAATAAAGGAAATATAATGGATAATCATCTATTGGATTATTTGGATAGGCTTTACGGATCAAATATGCATTTGTCGTGATAACTAGCGAACATGACATAAAGCACCTAAAAATAACCAAACATGTTTGAAATATTTAAGATACATATTTAAATAGTTATACGTATTTGTAAATATGTACGTTATTAATATTTGTATCGAATAATGACTTCTAAGCTTATGATTGTACCTTTTTTTCGTTAGAACGCTGTAGAATTTACAATTCGAGCAAAAATCAGAGAATGAATAAATAATTACGCAAAAACTCAAAATATATAGTAACATTTACATTTTTAATAATATTATGTTATCAGAATGTCATCAGCAGTGTTTAATGGATATTAATGTATTATTATATATATTATTAATATATTTTATTAAATTTTAAAATTTAAAAAATTTTCATTATTAATTAAAATTGATCATGACTTAATAAAAAGCTATGTATGTTATAGGTATATAGATATACACATGATTATTTGATGTCTGTACTATGTGTAATATTACTCATTTATTGATTTTCATATACATTCTGTTATCATAAATTTTATTTATTAATAATGAAAGTAATAGGAAATATGTATCAAGCTGGAAATATAATATATGTTACAAAATAATTTTTCATTAAAAGTACAAATGATAAAAGGTAAAAATTTGATTTTCTTATATACACTTACATTTATAAACAAATTATTTAGTTTTTTTACCTTATTCATTTGTATTCAATTGTATATTTTTAATATAATATAAAATTTTAAAATATTTCATGTGTATTTAGATTGAATTGTAAATAAAATTAGTTTACTATACTTTAGTTAACTGTCATTTGTCCGAAAAAACCGCAGTTAACTGCAGTTACAGTAAATAAAACTACAGTTATCTATAATATTATTACTATAGTTAACTGTAGTTTAAATGACTGAAACGGAACAGTTAAATGTAGTTCACTGTAATTATAGTTGTCCGAATAAACGGTAGTTATTTTCGCAGTTATTATTATTTATTAACTGTTGTTTTCAGGGCTGTGTGAATACACAAAGCGAATGTACTATAATACACTTCTTTTTTTCAGTTCCCAATTCCGATGCTTCGTTTAACATTAGTATTTTCGTTCTGCTACTTGGCAGCAAGCATTCCTTTGGACAATGTAATTAGCATTGAAGCTGCAAAATATACACTATCAAGGCCTCACATCAATGACTCTTGTTCTTTGACATTGGTAGAATCAATACCCGATAATTTGACTTATGCAACAGGGTCCCCCAAGCACATGAGCATCTATGAGTCCTGGATGTGGCTGTTGAACGCTTCTACGAGCTCAGTTAATATTGCCGCTCTTTACTGGACTCTTCAGGGTTCCGAAGTGTACTCTGGCCATACCAGTTCGTCTCTCAAGGTGAGGACATAATATTAGTACACATAATAAAATAATTGTTATATAACATGTAAATATTATAAATACATCATTAAATTAACATAATTATAAATACTTTGATTAAATGAAAGTCATTAAAATAATTCAACTAAACAAACTATGGTAATATGTCTTACTTTTTAAATGCCATCTAGACTGTCAAAATTCAATTTGAAAATAGTCGTTTTGTCTGATCAATTGACTTAAAAAATGGATATTAATTATTAAATTGGTAGCGTAGAACATGACGAAACCTCAGACTCATTTTCACTAACATATGTAACGTCTAAATCACAACAACTATTTATATAGTCCAATATTCATATACAAGTTTTTCATAACTGGCAACCCCAGTCATCAGGCTTGTCTCACTGAAGAAAGTGCATTTATTGATAATAAATAAAAGCAAGTAATGGTCACTGTGAGAAATGCAAAAGAAAAACCACAATAAAATTTAATGTTTATTACAACTAATACACAACAACAAAAAATAAGCTTTCACCTTTCATCAAGAAGGCATAATCATCGTATGAATATTAATATTGACATATCAATATGTGAATATCAACCTTGATGAAAGGTGAAAGCTTTGTTTTTTTTGTGTATTAATTGTAATAAACTTTAAATTTTATTGTGGTTTTTCTTTTGCATTTATTGATATTTAAAATGTATTATAGATTCTTCAAACTATGGTGGACGCTACATGGAGTGCTATTTGGAGTATTTTTAGCTACATGGAGTACTTAAATGAATTTTCACAATTAAGAATCAGAATTCCAGTATACAATGTCACCCATTATAATTCTTTTGGAAATATTCATTCAGGAAGTGTAGTCCTTGACAGCACAATAATTACAACCCAAAAATCAATGTCCACTTAAATATATTTTATTAAAATTGTGGACCTATTAAGGACCACATAGTTACTGATATAAAATATGCATATCGCTAAAATAAATGACTTTATATTTATAATACTACTTGTATAAAACGAATCAGATATAGATCAAAGAATTATAGAGCGTTCTATATTCTCTGATCTTGATTTCAGCAAAATAGGCATTCCTTATTTTGTAGTGGTTTTTTTGTTGTAACCATTTCTTTTCTAACCAAGTAAAAATTAATTGTTATATAGTTATTATTATAAACATTATAAGTTTAATGAATAAATAAAAATTATAGATATTATATATATAAATTGAGCCTCCTCCCGTTAGATAAATTTTAGATAGGACCATGACATGTGCCTAATGTGTACGAAAAATATTAATCAATAAAGATTTTACATTGAATTAATTAAAATTCAACAATTCTGCAATGATAAAATATTTAAACAATAGGTAAATTTATGTTATACTATTTCGACAAGGGCTTAAGGTACCATTAATTAAGGGTCATTGGTACGTGTTATATAATTTTATAATTTTTAATGTGTTATAGGATAGGACAATGTAATTGGATTCAAGCAATCTATACAATCTAAAGTTCTTTAAATACCTGAGGCTAAAATTGGGATGTTAATATTTTTATATGTATGTGTATCTTTGGCAATATGTAGTGCAACGTTTTGGCCGTATATATTTTTATCTGTATATGTATATTATTTAAATAAAATGTGTGACCATCTGGGTTGTTATTTTGATGTTGTTTAGTTTCCCTGGCCCTTATATAGGTCGTTTCGTAAAAAATTTCTTATTTGAGTTTTTTTAATATTTATTAACAATATATTAACAAAATATATTAACAATAATACAAGAGTCCAGAATTACAAATAAGAGTATAGAGTCTA
>JAUZND010020095.1:0-25811 GCA_034780555.1 Coelogynopora nodosa | reverse complement strand
ACCTCGTTCCTCATATATTGCTCCTACATAGTTGGTACTTTGGGGGTCTCTGGGGTCCAAACCAACCCTCCCAACACCGACAGACGTCCATTTCAGAAGGTTTGACACCATTATCTACAATTATATGGGGGTCAATGTTGGTACCTCGTTCCTCATAGCTGGAGGGTGTTAGCTGCGGGACTATTGGTAATTATAACTTTATATCCATTTACTACATTCGTGCTTTTGTACCCTTTCAGAAACGCACACGTCTATCGGCTCAGTTCCCTATGAATTTTCGTTTGAGTGCTCAGTCATGGGATCCACCCCGTTTCTTGGTGTTTGCTCTTCCGTTGATCAGTTTAATATCAGCCATAACAATCCGGAAAAGACGCGGGCCACTGTGAGTTTATAATGAATTAATATACGTTTCATTTATTGATAATGTGCTTCTATAGTTTAAAGTGTTTTTATAATGATTTTATGTATATTAGCATAACATGTGTATCGGCATATTATGTGAATTTTATATTATATTATAATGTCAGTTTATAATGGCATGATATTATTAGATATTAACATTAATGTAGAATGAACAACAATTTTACAATATGAGGTAACTTCTATAGATATTATAGATAATATGTATTATTATGTTAAAATTATATCATTTTAAGTTATGCACATTTAAATTTTAGAAGAAGAGGTATTTAAATTAAAGTGATGTATTTTGAATATTAATATATTATATTGGCCTACCAAATAGAATAATTGTCGTCACAATGCCTTTATGAATATATTCTTAATGATTCATCTTCAAATAATCTCTTTATCTAGAAAAGGACGTTGTTCGTGCTTCATATAAATTATGTTTATAATGTTGGCATCAAAAATAAAATATAAAACTAAATTTTTCTGACGTTTCATGTTTTCAACAATATATATATATAAGACAATTATATAATCATTGAAAATCATTTATTATTTCATTAAAATCAAAGTAACGTAGATTATTGTTTGCTCACAAAACAATGTCGACAGTAAAGATTATGCTATTGTGTATCCCCAGTCGACAACCTGTGGTGCATCACTGTACATTAAAGTGAATTAAATGATTTGAGATGGTATCAATATGATAATGGTGAGTTTACTGAAGGCTTTCAAATATGGTTATTTAGTTTTTGTATATTTTTCTTTGTTAACGTTTTTCTTTCTGTTTATTTGATTTTGATGTCTATATTATTGAGTTGATCATACCTAAGCTTTTTCATTTACACAAAGGTGCGTCTGAGATACCTCAATTTAGATATTGAAGCACTTCCAAGCATCTAATTAAATAGATATATTATGTGTTTCCCTGGGGTGTTTCATTAAGAAGAAAAAAACATGATAGAAATCAAATAAATGTTTATGAACATTATTAATAATGGATTTTTTAAAATTAAATTGGAGGCATTATATTATAATAAGTATATCATCATTGAAATATATTTGAGTTCAATTTGTCTGTAGTATGCAGAAATGAAATATTATATTGAACAATAACATGATAATAATAATGTAGGCAGAATACTGTAGCATATTTTGATAATCGAATTGTTTATACCGAACGTTTATTAATTTCATCAAAACAATTAAGGAGCCAACTTTAGCATGCGTGTCGAGAATTTTAGACACTTTAATCTGTATAACAGCTGATCATTACTGAAAACATTTACATAGAATATTGTTTATGAATAAGGCATCATACTCGGTATATCCCTTTATAAGAGCCTGAAGAATGCTTGCTCGAAATTTATTAATTATTATAAAAAATTAAAATATTATTAAAGTATTAAACATTTTATTGTATGAAACATATACCCTGGAGTTTAGAGTAAGTGTTATCCCTATGTTAGTGCACGTGTTAATAGTTTATACAATATAATATTATTTAATTGCACCACTGGGCGACAGTAACAGGTCGTAAATTGACTCATTTCATATCGTATATACTCCTAACAGTTATCCATCTTCCGCTATGACAGATATCTCTTGAATCGGGCAATGCTCCCGACCATGACTTGGAAATGGTTCTTGAGTTCGACGAAGAGTTCCGGCCACGTGTCCTCTATGAACTCGCTGACACAACCCCGATTGAGGGGGCTGAAGCGGGGAGTAGCTGCGGCGCTCTCTTTCGCACCGATGTTGTCATGCTGACCTTCATGCCCAAATTGTTGTCCCAAGATTCAGATGATTCTAAGGCAGTTGCTGAAGACAGAAGTGAATTCATTTTTGTGATTGATCGTTCAGGTTAGTGCTTGCAGATCGGTTAACTACTTTTGGACTAACATATAGTTTCCTTCTAAACATTATTAAAAATGTAAATAAATCGATTTAATAACAAAATGGGCTTAACAAAATGAACTAATGTTCTCAAAACATTTTCCACGATCCGTTTTTCTGTCCATTATCGTCTAATTAATAATTGAGTAAATCTTGTCATGACAAAGCATAGCATATGAACCAAATGACAACGTAAACAATCTTTTAATAACCAAAATGTGTCATAGTTGAATGCTTCATGTTTTATATCTATACAGGTAGCATGGGTGGACATAAAATTAAACACGCGAAGGAGGCACTTCTGCTCATTCTTAAGAGTTTGCCTGTAGGCTGCACGTTTCAAATTATCGGTTTTGGAAGCTCACACTCTTGTCTATTTGACCGGTAGGCTATTTTCTCTGATTTTCTATTCAGCTTATTACACATAACTACCATAATTTATTGGTTGAAACATTATATATCTCCGATTTTTCAAATTTTTTCGCATTTATCACTATTAATTGTGATGTTTAATCCTATTTGAGTTAATCTGTATTTTTGGTATACATTTATGTAACGTGAGCGCGTGTTTGTCCGATTCTTTGCTAATATTTTATTAAGGTTTTACAGTCGGTAAGCTTTATTTGTACCATTTAGACCTCGTGTCTACAATGCAGAGAGCCTAAAGGAAGCAATGGAATATCAGAAAAAAATGGACGCCGACTTGGGTGCTACTGAAATCCTGAAACCATTGACAGCCATATATGGGCAACATTCCGAACGACTTCGCAACATTTTCATACTCACTGATGGTGAAGTGGGCAATACAAACGAGGTATGTGATTACTTTAAACATATATGTAGTGTATACAGGATTATACTGTTTTTATATTAATCGAATCGTGCAAACTATTGTTTTAAATAATGAAAGTAACAGTGTTCATGTGTGAGGTGTGTTTTCTATTTCAACGTTAAAATAACAATTTTGACTGTATAAGGCTACTTATTTAGAATGATATTATTCTAATACTATTCTATATTATCTAAATATTATTATTAATAATATTATTACAAGGAAATCTTGGAAACCTTTTATTACAACTATTGTTTGAAAAAGATTTGTATTCTTATTTTATATGGATAACGTGATTATTAGTATTCGGAGAAATAGATTATCGATAAATAATAAAATACAGATAGGATACTGAGAAAAAATTAATATTATAACAGAAGTTTCCTGCAAATCAGAACAGTTTAGTAGATTCTTGCTTTGCATTCCAAGAATAAAATCGTGATGCAAAACTACATTTTTGTTTATATAAGGAGAATTATATTATGTAATGTGAAAGACGTAAGCAACCTGTTATTTTTTCACACAAGGTCAAAATAGAAACATACGTTGCACATTGACTTTGTTTTCTAAATAACAGAGGTAACAACGACTTTGTTTTCTAAATAACAGAGGTAACAACGACTTTTTTTATCATCATTTATTGATCCGGTGCAACTTGATCAGCTTCAGCAGATACGTTGGCTCCACTCCCTCCCACATTGTTCCTCACAGTTATTGGAAGACCTAGCTCTGTGATCTTTGATTGGAGTCATAAACTTGGTTGACAGTTCAGTAAGAAATAGATGTCTAACAAGACTTTTTGTTATTTTTCTATTTTGGTTCGTTTTCAGCTCGTAGTATTGATCACGGTGAAAGAATAAGAATTTTAATTATATAAGTTAGTGTCCTGTTTAGTGAAAATTTCTAATATATGTATATATATATATACTGGTCTGTTGTGAAAATCGCTCCTTTTGTAGCTGTATATATCAGATTTGCCTGGAATTCTTGTGTTCGCGATAGAGGATGTCACATGAGTTATGCATAGTACTGAACAATAATATTGCCACATCTAGTTTGTGTGAAACGAAAACGTGAGCTAAAAGTCTCGCTATTAATTTAAAATATATATATATATTATGCCTTTTACAACATAACGTCTTAAATAAAGTTATGTTCTTCCGAAGAAGCAGAGATGCATTAGTGAGTTATGGACAAAATACACATATTTTGATTTACAACAATGTAATTGACAAACTCTGAGAATTTCACGTTTGGATATAATATGTTAGTACAAAATAATTATATGCATGGTTGTTTTGGAACAGATAATAATATTATTAATGACGGTAATAAAATAATATTTCTTAATAATTAGAATGTTCCAATCGTTTTCAGGTGATAAAGTTGGTGGAGGCAAACGCCGATAGAAACCGCGTCTTCTCTCTCGGCATTGGGGACGGGGTGTCGACTGCGCTGATCAATGGTATCGCAAAGTCGGGAAAGGGAGGCTGTCAGTTTGTGCGGAACAGGTTAGTGCCTCACGTGCTCTTTCCTGAAGATTTCATAGATTGGGTTTACTTCCATATCGATTACAGTTTCTATAGTTAACTTTAAAAAATAAGGCATTTCTGATCGCTAAGCAAGGTATCGTTGACATAAATATTAAATGATATTCTTCCCTGTAATTATATTTGAGTCAAAAGTTTAGAAGTATTTATTTATAATCAGTAACAATAAAAGAAATTTTATTTCGAAAAGTTTTAATTCTTATTAGTTAGTATTTTATTTAACAAGTATGAATATGTCAATTGTTTTTAATTTAAAAGTATTTACCTATTATTTAAATTAATTATTCCTGCCAAGAGTCACAATTTTTAATGAAGAACATCAAATCAGAATTTATTTATTTATTTTCACGATTGCCAATTAGATGTCTAAACTTGTTTTTTCTAATATACTTATATACACGCTTTTTGATCTATTAAATCTTGCTTTAAAATTTGTCATCAAATTATTAATGTGTGGAACTATCTATACAAGTAAACAGTGATTTATGAAACATTGACCGTGCGTAGGATATGAACAACATGTTTTGTGTTTTAAAACTAATGTTTTCCAGCAATATGCTTCGTGCTGCGGTCATCGACTTGATGGGATTGTGCTTACAGCCGATTGTAGATGATGTTACTCTCACCTGGCAGCTGCCTGCGGGTGTTCGTGTGCATCAGATTCCCAAGAGTCTGTCACCCTTGTTTGGGGGTCATCTCTTTGTTGTCCTGGCTATTCTAGATGGTAAGTATGACCTCTGGGAGTGTTGAGTTGCTTCAGAATGTCATGCCAGGCCGCCGGTTGAAAGTCTATAATATGGATTGACAAGACTTTTATTCAGACTGTGTTTGACCAAATTTTGAAGATTTTATTTAATTTAATTAATTTATTAGTATGATTGTAAAGTTTGTACGAATTATCGAAATTTCTATATACTATTGTGTATAGATGGACTACATGTTATATATTTTAAATCAATAATTACCTCACTCTCAACACATCGACGACAAATTTCTGGAATTATGGTCTAAAAGACATTGTATTATTCGAATGATTGACATATATTTTGCTAGTTATGTCAATATACCATAAAAATAAAGATGTTATGAAGACATAATTGAACTCATTTGGATATAGTCGATAGTACATAAAGGTATAGTTGGTTATGATACATGTGGTTGTGGTAGGTTTGGTCAGCACATTTCACGCACATTGTACAGTTAGTTTCTAATTAATAAAACCCAATTTGATTTAATCTACCTTAACGTTATGGTCAAGCCCACAAAGTCTATCTCGATTGTCCATATTCCACGAGTATGGGCCACACGTAAATCCCAGCCTAACCCTAGAACTAAACCTTTAACTACAACGATGTGGGGGTCACTTTGACTGGACACTTTCCAAAAATAGCTGCTACATCACTCAACCGACTTTCATAAAACTGTCAGTTGGGCATAGTCTATTCTTGTATTTCACTATGGTTCACATGATTTCAGTAAAATTTATATTGTGAATGACATTATTTTGATATGATCTAATCTGAATTTCAAGTTTTCAATAATTAATATTTAATTTCATGTATGAACTACTTATTACTTGTTCATCTATTATACTGAATATTAACAACATTGGTTTGTCCACAAGTTCTTTTTGTGTAAAATACTTTTTGATTTTATCTAAAATTATATTTATCAATTGTGGGATAAATACATATTATGTCTAAATTTGAACGAATTAAGCAACTCATTTTATAAATATCGATAGGTTGCATTTCTTAGAAAATGAATTTATTTGAAAAGTGTGTGGTCAAATTAACCTTTTCTCTTGGTTTCTCTTCCTATCATCCGATTAAGCGGAAATTTGGTATACAGATACCTCCTAAAGACTTGTCAAATGATTTTTATTTTCAAAAATATTAATGGATGAGTATCATTTTTATGACCTAATTACATCATAAACTCCAGTTAGGAAAACTATAAGAAAATAACCACATATGCACATATATTGACCAATAAATGCTATCACTTTTGTTCAATGCAACCAATTGACTTGATTCTTTTTGTATCTG
This sequence comes from Coelogynopora nodosa, assembly GCA_034780555.1. NCBI lineage: Eukaryota > Metazoa > Platyhelminthes > Proseriata > Coelogynoporidae > Coelogynopora > Coelogynopora nodosa. The sequence continues at coordinate 19,077 of JAUZND010020095.1, read as the reverse complement.
ATTCCAGGTCATAATAGCTATATTTTTTTGATATATTTTTAAAATTATACTACTTATACAAATAATCTATAAGTAGTATAAATGCTATTTGAGTATTATTTTAAATTGCTGATTATTTTAATAAATAATTTTATTATTCAAGTTAAATGGATATAATTTACGATAAACTTATTTTTTCATATAATGTTGTAAGTTTCAGCGCCTAATATCATCGGCAAGTATGAAAACCCAGAGGGGGGGTACCCCCCTACCCCCTCCTTTTTTTTCTATAAATATAGACGGGGTATAAAATAGATCAATAATAACACAATTTTTCTAGTATGTAAAAATATTAGAAATAATATTTGTTATATTTTTAGTTAGATAAAATTATTTTAGCCACATATTAAAAAATCAAGGTCATACGTTTTATAGTTCAATCAAAAACTTAATTTATTTGAAAAAAATTGGCATACTTCCCCCCCTCCCCCCACACTAAACGTACAAAAGGTTAATCGTCAATTTATGATGTGGACAAAACTTTGGATAATAAAATAAGTTTTAAATATTCGAATTTGATTTATGTCTGTTTTTATTCTAATTTGATATAGCTGTTTGTGAAGTTGTTAGAACAAGACGTAATAAAAAAATCTAATTATAATTGTCTTCAACACTATGATATCATTGGACTATATAGGCCTATATTGCCTGATATTAGTTGACACCAAAGACATTGGACTATATAGGCCTATATTGCCTGATACTGGTTGACACCAAAGACATTGGACAACAATATATCACAACAATTATTTCCTATTTATGCTTCTCACTACTAAACTGTTGAATTTGCTGTGTCGTTTATAGGAGATCTCGATCAACTTGACGCCGAAAAGGGCAACAAGTCTCACGTTACACTCTCTGGAAAGCAGGGGGATCGTGAGTTGACCTTTGAACTAGATATCAATCGTTCTCAAGGTCACAGTGACCCAGATTTCCCGCTGCGTCGATTGGCCGTCAAAAAAGAATTGGATGAATTTAGCGACATGAGCCGCGAGGCTACTGTTCGACTGAGCAAACTGGCCAATATTGCCTCTAAGTACACTTCCTTTGTTGCCGTCGATTTTGAAGGCAAGTTTGTTTATAGTTATTCTGCGGTCTTATCCATTATTACATGCTGCAGTTTGTAAATGCATTAGACATACGATTCAGACAAAAAGCAATTTCTAGTCAAACTAAAATTTTATAAAATATTCCTTCGTGTATCTTTTTACCTTTGCTAGGCCTATAAGAAAACTATAATGATTTTTTAATATTGCGTTTAGTATTTAATTGTTAAAAATAAGTTATTTTAATATTTCTTTATTACTTATAAAGTGGACATACTTGTTTCGTCGCTTTTATGTTTGAAATTAGGAAGTCACTTATTTAAAATACATAATAGTGTCGGTCAAGGGATTTTCATCGATAATTTAGGTCTACTGTTTGTTTATAAAAACATTTACATTACTCAATAATGATACCAACCCAGTTGTGATACCAGTATTTATTTAATGAAACCTATACTTTATAGAAACTATATTGTATATTGTGAGTCATAATTGGTGCGCTCTTTTAGTTATTTTTAGTACTATATATGTCGAGGGGGGGCAAGAGGGAGGAAAATAGGGGAGGGGTGTTCAATTTGGAAGAATTCCCCCCCTGTAAAAACGGCTGGGCAGGTTTGGAAGTAGGTCTATTTTATTGTATTATCCATTTGATTAACTATATATAGACACGAAACTATAGTGTTCACAAGTTATTAAATTCGCCTTAGTGAATATTTATCCGTAAATAACTTTTGCTAGCCTTCTCGACCTTGAAAAGGAGACTGTATTAGACTAACGCGAACTAGTTAAAGTTTCCAGTAAAAAAACTGTGATAGCTTTTGTTGATATAATATTATTTCTAGATTTTGTTTTTATATTCTAGCTTCTTTACCTTCTGATAACGTTAACCTCTGTAAACCAATGTTAATGGTTTGTTATAATAAACAGCAGTATATCTGTATATGTATAAGATAGTGTATATAAGCTAGCTATCTAAAATAATGTATATACCAATCTTACATAGAAAGGTTACAAAACAATAGTGTAAAGGTTTTGTTCTGTGGGTCTCAGGAATGTATAATAGCTATAAGGAGCTTAAGCTAGTTTTTATGTAAATACTATTGCAATACTAAAAATCATGACTGCTTATTGCCTATGCGCTTTACTAGTTGATCATGAAAGCTTTGTAGTTTCTTTTTATTTCTGGTTAACGAATATATTTATTACTGTTATAATGAAATTTCGATAAACTTGATAATATTAATTTGAAATGTGTAGTCATTGGAATTAAAAAAATTAATTAAAAAATAATAATTTAATAAAAAGAAAACCGCAAAAATATTTCTTCAGTTTAGGAGCATTTATGATATGCTAGGATTCAAAAACGTTAGAATTGCTTTTGAAATGTTCCACCGATTAGAGATTGTTTAAATATTTCTATTCAACATTTATAAATCCATCACCACCATTTTTAAATGAAGTATGATTTGATGATGATATTGTTAAAAAATTAAGAAAATATAGATACTGCTAAAAAAACCAATCGATTTTCGAATCCAAGATACTAGAAATAATCAGAAACGTCGAAGAAGTTCAATGAAGAATATTTTTTATGCTAAAATAGATTACATAATTTTTTCCAATTTCTTCCAAAAGCTATTGCTAACATATTCTCAAATTAGCGTGTGAAAGATGATGACATGATTGGCAACACGGACGTTGGTGTTGAAGATAAACACAAATAGAATTAAACAATATCGTGAAATTATGCCGACTTGTATGTGCTTGCATAATGTATTATCCGCTCAAACATGTTTCTTGAAGATGTTTTTTTAAAATTTTTATTATAATTTAGCTATCATAGTTGCCATAAAATATTGAGAATTATAATATTTAGGTCATAGATTAGTATATATTTCACCTTAATATTAGAGGTAACAACTATATCAAAATATTTAATACAACAACATTACTATTTATATTACATTTCTATTCTTTTATAGAATAACAAAAATAAAGCTATTTATAGTTATTACGTAATAACAAACATATCGGTGATCTCGGGCTATCATTCATACATTTCTGAGATCTTCGGACCCATATCATTTAATTGATGTGTAACAATATTTTATTTTTTTATTTAAAAATGTATTCACTTTAAATAAATTATTTACTTATTAACGCTAAACTCTCTCATTTAAGACTGTCCACTTTTTTCTATTTATATTACACTATTATATATTTAATTGCTATTAAAGGAAAAGAAGTCGGAACTAAATTTATACCACAAAAAGATGACGACCTGCTCAGTTGTGGATTGATGATGTGTGGATTGGAAGGTGGTTTTTCAGGTGGCACGTTTCAAGTACGTTTCTTTTAAAATCATGATCCTTTTCACTCTCCTACTCGCACTCCTTGTATGCACTTAGTTGACGAATGTGTTTATGTATGAATAAGTGCTTATTTATTTACCTATTTAATTTTATTGTGTATAGATGTGTTTTTGTATATGTGTTCTTCGCACAATTGACACCTTTTAATAGTATAGAATAGAATGTTCATATACATCTCTTTGTATCTTTATTGCCACAATGAAGGATATCACGTCACGGAAAATCGTTATTGCATTCTATTTAATTGTATTTCATTTTTGGTCTATATTTCGGTATTTATCGATTAGTCACATGTTTATAAATAATTATTATACCCATGTGTCCTCGGGAAATATTTCTTAATAAACCCTCAGGTGCTTCACACCCTCGCATTTATTTGCCAAACTACCCTCGACAGTTTGGTATTATTCCTATGTGCAATGAGATAACCAGTCCATTTTAATGTTAAAATACGTCAATATGAATCTTTATTTAATGAGAACAATACGTTTGGTAATTAATTATTATATAAGATTACATTAATTAACAGTAAAATATCCATCAACTGATGTATTTACTGTGTAATAATTTAAAATGTTATCCTAATTTTATTTATGCACATTCATGAAAATCAAGAAAAAAAGATTAAATGTAATCATCATGTAATTTTATATATTGTGTTATAGAATGGAGTAATAAATACATTATTAAAGCATTGTAATAAATAATTTAATAGTAATATTTTTATTAACTTATCTATTTCGCAAATATTGTGATATTTCTTTTTTTTCGAAAGTCAATTTGTCATTCATTGATACTTTGTTGTAGGTCTAATTTGACTGATCGTATTTAGGATCTTTGAAATTTATACATAATTATTTATTTTTAATATACAATAATTTAAGTGTTTTGAAATATTATCTTATTTAAATTTTCTTAATAAAATATTGTTTAGTAGCGTTTTTTATTAATTTATTTTTTAAGTCACGTGGAGCAACACGTTACATGCGAAAAAGTAGAGGTTTTTCTCTCGGACTGCCGAAGCTTCCAAATCTTGGAAAATTCTTCAGTAAACATAAACGTAAGTGCCTTAATACACTATAATGATGTATTTTTTGGTACTTTTTCATATTTTGGTTAACAATTAATACAATTCTTCATGATAGAGAGATATTTAATACCACATTATTTCGGTTTATATTAGGATATTGGATATAACATATAGCTGTTTGTTAATAGAAAGCTATGATAAATTACTTCAGAACATCTAAATATCGAAATGTTTTAAACATATATTTTTATAATCAATCAGAAATATAAAATATTAAGATCTTGATTTAACAACCTCCGTACTATCTTCAATTATTTGTTTTTATCAATTTAATTTTTTTTACTCATGTGTGATTTATAAAAAATAAACTCGGAATTTTGAAATTTAATTTCTCTCGGAGGAACGTACCTTCAATTACTTTATCACTGTTCCTTCTATTTTAAAAATTCTAAATGACATGGGCTAAGTTATCGCCTGTAGGCTACTTTACCACGGAGCTAAAATGCAAAAATATTATATCTTAGTTAATATTTTTTTCTATTTTATTTCTGTAGCAGCACCAGGCGCTTTTGAAAGGCCCATTTAACCGGAAATGGAGGTCAAAATGACCCACCAGAACTTAACCTATAATATAGTTAATATTTCTCCAGAAATTCAGTATACATTATGGTTTAGTTTTTCACTGTTCTTTAAGATAAATATATCATGCTAATTATAATGCAACGATCAATGTAAGTAATCGTTTGAAGTTTCTGAGTCACTGGAAAGGGTTATTTTCATCTTATTTTGATTCATGTAATTCGCCATAGAGTTCTCCAGTGTATTCTGCGAAAATAAGTGAAGTTAAAAAATTAGACGGTTAGGATACTGAACATTTCAGAACGATAATCTTAAAAATTATTTGGGTAAAAGCCGTTAATAGATTATATTTTTAATAAGAAAATTGTAAAAAAAATGCATGTGTGCAATTAATTAAACTTACACTGTATGGTTCAGTTATTTTACCAATAATTCTTTTAATTCGCTTTACGAATATTTACCATACATAATCTTATACTATTTTTTGTATATTTTGTTTTAGCATCATTCAGTATGGGTACGTAATTGTTTGATTATTTAAACGTATTATTGATTATTGTTTAAATTAGTTAATATTTGTATTTATTAACATTTAATAAGGCCATTTCATAACATATATATATACGATCACTTTTTACTATTGAATACTACATTTTATAATTTTTTATTATAACTGTGATTACTAGTTAAATAAAAATATTAATAAGCGCTTAGTTGGGAATTAAATATCTTTCCAAATTGTCATTGTAAATCCATCTATTCGCAGAACTAATATCGTAATATTGCATTCATTACTACGGAACGATCGCATATACTCGGATTTCGCTAATATACTCGGTTTGTTTATTACATACTTAAATATACTCAAATAATTTTTTTGTCATACTCGAATCATGTTGGTATACAAATTTGTTTTATACAGTTTACTCCTTTTAAGCTGCACAAAAAATAAATTTTCCTTTTTTGTCAAACAATATAATAAATTTCTGCAATGCAATTTCCATCAGCTATTCGGAATGGAAAATAATAAAATATAATAATATTAAATAATGGAATAATTTCTAATTATTATTACCAAACAACGTCTGCACATTTTGTTATACTCTATATTTTCGTCTAAAGTCATTTACTATTGCCGAAGTTATAAAACAAAATATGTAAAGCGTTATAATGATGATAGTTCCATTAAGAGAAGACTATGAAGCAATTGTAATTTCATCTTATTAAATATTGATTTTAGGATAATCGGAACACCGACTATAATCGAAACAAATTTGCTTACATTTTACCTATTCCGAGTAAATGATGTTTTTCAAACCATATGAGTTACAGTCATTGACATAAATTTAGGGTATTATAATGTTTTTTCGTAGTACTGCGAAGTAATCTGCTTGTATTGCCACCTCTAAATTTTCAACATACATCTTATGGTGGTATTCAAAAAATTCTTCAGTTGGGTTTGAAATATTTCCACTGATCCCTTTGAGGGGAGCAATAGCCAATCTAATTCTTCTAGCGTTGCAAATACTTTGCGGTTATTTAAAAGAAAAAATTCAGTCGCGTGGTGAACTTATTCTTTTCCTTTCCTATGCCAAGTCTTATCTGTCTGCAAGAGGACTCACCAAATAGTGAGGGTACTCCTCAATATTTTTAATATTTATTAATTAATTGTTAAATATACCTTAGCTAAATATGTAGATTTATTTAATGAAGCATTGAACAACATTTCTTAATGAATTATGTGAAATAAACATAATCTAAATATCAAATAGACATTTCTGTACATGCCGCCGCAGTATACCTTTGGAATGCTTTCAGTAAGTTGTTAGTTATAAGGCTGTTATGCAGAGACTGCTTGCTATTTCTATAACCCTAGCGTCTGTTGAAGCTTTCTTACAGAGTTTGTCGTTAAAAGTAGTTTGGAAAGCATGCCCCAGTGGACAAATATAGATTGTTGTGGCCTGCATATATGGTCCATAACGATACTCAGTTAGACCACTGAGAATGTATCTGCAATTTGCACTAGGTTTTTTCCTACTATACTTGTTCAAAGAGTCTCCTGCTTGAAGAAGTGGATTCGTTAACTTGACTGGATGTGTTGCTGAATTTTAACACTTACTGTGTGAAGGTCTCTTCAAAGCCAAACATCGCTTCATTGAACTTAATTGGAAATGCTTCAAAGGACTTCTTGCTGAAGGCGAGAGTTGGCTATTTCATTTCAGTCTGTAGTATTGGCGAGCCATTCTTATAGAAGGCTTTCTTTTTTTGTTTTTTTATGATAAACGTGCAGAAGTAGTTTTCGGAATCTTGAGCTGCAGGTGCGACGAAGAAATTGAAGGCGATAGAGAGTGGTGGATTTAATCCATGTGTTTGAACGGACACCTTGTTCAATATGTTAATGTATCGTAAACAGCTGTACACAACTGTATTTGTATTTCAAAATGTGAGAAAGTAATTAGTATTTGAAAAATATAATACACTCTAATTTTTTGTGATGCGGGAGTCATTCTGTTGCTATTCATTTATCTAAAATGAGCATGTCTATTTATAAGTAGGTGGTTTTACTATGACAAATTGGAAATATTTCATCATTAGCTCAACATTTTAATGTTTTTTAATTTTATTCATAATGTGCTGCTTGGAAACAACCAATACAATATTTATACCTGCGTTAATAATAATATAATTACTTGAAATGATCGTTATACGTTCAAGTCTACGATCATAATAGGAATAATATTTAATGTCTTTTTAACATGTTATCTACTCCAAATCAATTGATATATTCCATATTTGTTATTCACGATTTCTTTTCTTGAACTTTTGTTCCAATTGTTTAGCCTACTGTACAAAATAATAAATAATTATCTATATATATATTTATTTATTTCAGGAATTCGTGGCTTGAGTCGTTCTAAAAGTAAAGACTTTGAAAATAAATCGAAAAAGGAGGATAAGAGTAAGATCATTGAAAATTGGTACTACAATTTGTAGCCAATGGAGACATAATTGTATTTGCTATATTAATTAATCAACAGTGTAATATTTTATTAAATCTAAATAAACATGAGAAATTAGATTTAAATGAAAGACATCTATTATCGAAAATATCTATTAGTTGTGTGATTTGAGTCTCGCGATTTCATATCAAAACCGAAACCTTTCCCAAAAAAGACGTGAGACTACTTATTTATATTCATTAGTAGTGACATATTATATATTCCATAGTTGAAAAAAGTTGGTCGCCAAAATCAATCGCTACAATCACAACTCATTTGAATATAAAAGAAATTAATATATGCAATGTACTATTTGTTAATTAATATATACGCGAAAAATTTACTATATAATGGATATAGAAATAACTATAAAGGATTTGACCCATATACTAGGTCAAATAGACCCATATAGACACATGTAATATTTGACAACTATAGCCAATTTGACATGGTCGTAAAAAGTATAAAAATACAACATCTCAAGATGTATTACATGGTGCAAAACCATGCGTAGTGTCATTTATTAATTATTTAAATCCACTATTTTGCTAGTTTGTTATAACATATGTAATAGTCATAGTTTTAAAATACCATATGTTTATAAATTTTAAGGTGGAACATGTTTTAGATCGGAAAACGTATGGCTATAGCTATCTATATTTGTATATTAACTTTAGCGGGGTGGAAAATGATTCTCTAGCCCGTAAGGCGACTGAAGTATGCCTGCAAGGAAGAGAATAAAATATTTCTCAATGTCAAATAATAGTTTTATTTTTCAATAATATCATGGTATTAATATAGTATACAATTTTGCCATTTTGAAATTCAAATTATTTTATAGTTTTCTTTTTTAAAGCGAGAGATAGTGTTTAAATATTAAATTTGAATTAAAATTATTATCTTCGACACAAAGCCATGAGCTAAAATTGCATTCTATACGTTACAATTTGAACATAATAATGTCTACATTACCTCCCTCTGAAAATGACATGCTGTTTTTAATCTCACAAATTTTCTGTTTAGATTTAAAATAATATTAGTATTTTAATGATTTATCAACAATCAATGTAATATATTCATGTTGTTAAATAATGGATTCGTTCATACTTAGTTTATTTATTCGTTTCAGGGTCGATGTCCTTAAGAAATAAGCAAGGTTTGTAAATATTATTTTATTAGTTTATATATATTACTTTGATTTTTACGCATCAAATGTTTACTTTTGTCAATTTGTGCTGATGTTTAACATTACCCTTTCCACTATATTTTCATATTTCGTCAGTCGATATGTCCGCTTCATCAAATAGCAATGGTGAGAGATATGGAAATTTGTAATTTTAATAATGATTTTAGATTTACCACATTGACATAGCACTGGTTGATAATATAGTTTAATGCACAGAACTGGTTGATATTAATAATTTAATGCACAGAACTTGTTGATAATAGTTAAATGTACAGAACTGGTTGGTAATAGTTTATTTTATAGCTAATTTTGGTTTTGTTTTCTTTGAAAACCTTACTGCTTATTATTATGTTATAGCGTTATATAAGTGGTTTTCCAGTCCATTGAGGCGGTGCTTTGAGTTGCTTGAAATATGATAATAAAGTCAGGAGCGATGGAGTTGGTAGTTGTTTATAGGAACTGTTCTGATGGTTCACAACTTATTTTGCGTTGTTGGTGTCAGGGTTACGTATCAGTATAGTTACTTCTGAATTTGCGACATTTTTATAATTATATTTTAAACATTGTATCTATATTTCATATTCAGCCAATACTGTGACTACAATTCGTTTAGTTCAATTTCAACTCTTCGACGGGAGTTGGAAATTAACGGAAGATCTTGCAAATTGTGTTCTCTTTTCTCTTGATGAGCTCAAAAATGCAAAGCTTGGTGAGTGACCGCATTATTTGTTCCAAAGTTATTGTAGACTTTACTTGATACTACACCGACGGAACCTTTTTTTGATATTATATCCTTTCAAAGTCATACAATTGTTTCTTTTTCTTTAGACAGTCAAAATTTAGGAGGCGGCTTATGCCATGTCGTCTGAGTTCTGTTGGAGCATTGGCTAAAACTATAGGGACATGGCGCGAAATGTGGGTTGGCTTTATAAGCAGAGATGGAACGTCGTCTTTCTTCGATGCAGGAGCTGATGGCATGAATGCCGAGCTCACGGAGTGCTGTATTTGAGATTGTATCAGGGTTATAATGCAAACCAAGAGCAAAGCGGGCAAGGGCACGATGAGCCATATCGAGGCGTGCTGCCGTAGTTGTGGTCAGCGGAATAGCTTCCAGACCGTAGGTTAGAACCGGAACAATTGCGGCGTTGAATAGTTTTAATTTAGAGGAGTTGTCGGTGGGAAAGATGAAGAGACAATTCAGTAGTATTCTTGTGACAGCCCATGCGAGCACCTTACGATGGTAGACGTCATTTGTAGATCGAACTTTCGACCCGAGGTATAGACGAAGTCATCTACTGCTTCAATTTCTGAATTATTTGGAAGCCTCAGTGGAGATTTTTTGAGGCCCATCTGAAAGACCTTAGTTTTGGTGGCGCTTATAATTTGAAAGTCAACCTTTGAAGCGGAATTAGATAGGCGTGTTAGGAGGAGGATGAGGATGGCAAGATCGTTTGCAAATGCTAAATACGGAAGGCAGACTTCCTTGTGGCGTGAGCTTCCGCGTCGCCGGAGTTGGTAGGCTGCGAATTCCTTGTTGGCATCACGTAGAACTTCTTTAAGGACTATTACGAATAAGAAGGTGGCAAGTGTGTAGCATTGCAGGAAGCCACTTGTTGTCTCGAAGCAATGCATATTAGATATTGTGATGAAAATCAGACAAAAGCAAGATTTTGTGATGCAATTCTAAGGAAGCTGAAATTGTTACGTTAAAAATGGAGAACTTTATTTTTGAAAATAATTTCTTCGTATAAAATTCTCAAAAACTAATGCTACAAAGTTTTCAGCATTGATAGCCTTCACGCTCTCTTAAATTTTAAGAATATTTCTTAGTATATAATATATATTAAAATTGTTCAGATATTTATCATATTGTCTGCTAGTTGATTTTTTAACAATACTTTAATAAGGTCACTGTTGTAAATTTTGTTTTCTAACTCCAAACAACTATTTTTCATTTAGTCTTCTAAATATTATATTTAATCTTCTAGAAACAAAATATATTTAAATAATAGTTGTTCACTAAATATTATTAGGCATGATAGGTATACATATAGATTTTCCCAATCATTTTTTATTCAATTTAATCATTTTTAGAGATATAGATATTTGTGTTTCTTAATATTATATTAGTAACTTAGTTGTAAACATTCAAGCTCTGTAGACATTAGTTAAATGTTATATAGGTACTATAGGTATATTGTATTGTATTGATACAAATAAAATTTACTAAAATATACCGATGACAAATGAAACGCAATAAAATGTACTCAAATAATCCTAAATGCAGAATCACGAAAGCCTCTATAAATTATACATAGTACGAACCCATCTGAAAATAATGTTATGCGCATATTTTTTAAATAGAGCGAATTTTTAATGTTTTATGTGCCATGAATAATTACAATTATAGAACTCTTCTAAGTGTTTGTTTTATTATGAAATATTTATAACGAATGATGTTTTAATAGATTAAAAATTGCGCGGGTAGGCCTACCATATATGAAAATATATTATTGTATTATACCCTTTCGTCAAATGATTTCAATATACACCATTATTTCAAATTAAATATCTCCACATAACGTTTTGAATAATATGGCATCTTATATGCGAAGATTGTAGATGTCGTTTTTCACTCCTCTAGTCCTGAACATTGTTAATCAAACATTTACTTACAACCTTTTGTTAAAAACATGATCAAAACCATAGAGTAGGGATACCTTTACATATCTTTACTCTATGATTAAAACATTAATTAAACAAGTAAAATAATAAATACGAACGAATAAATCATTTTATATGTACGATAGTAAATTCCCAATATCTCCATTATTTTTATAAATAGAAAATCAACTAAATTTGTATTCTGTCATTTAATCAATATATCACGCATTTTTCTCATGCCAACCGAAAATTTTCAGATTGGGCTACCGACAACCAATGGGCTACTGCGATTGCTCTCAGTTATCTTAGCAACCGTTGCCAGGATAAACAGCAAGAGTGGACCTTGTTGGCTCAGAAAGCGAATAAATGGCTAAAAAATTGCGTGAAGACCACCGAGAAGGTCACTGAAATTTTGGCGGCAGCCGATCTTTTGGTTGACCCCAGTTTTCTCCCTTAGGAGACAGTATAACAGCCGTGACGATGATGTTGATAAGAGATAAAAACAAGGAGAGTCTGTTTGTGTGGTACCTACGTAGTCGTGTTGTCTGTTTTAAACGATCTTCATGTTCTAATCGAGTGCTTTAGAAATGCAGTTGCCGTCGTATATTGTGAATTTTCTATTCATTTATAGTTAAATATATATGTTGTTATACATACCGTATTGTTGCACGTACCATGAAGCAATCTTAAAGTGGTGTTTTAATAAACCTTTTAATATTGCTTTTTTTTTGTTTAGTAAATCATGCTAATTTTTAACAAATTTCGTTACTATCACTGTTTCAATTAAACATTTAGAAGTATTTAGTTTTTTTGTAAAAATTAAGCTACACACTATTTTCAATATTTTATTATTTTAACTGATTTATTATATGTAATTTTATATATTGCTGATCTCGAGATTATTTTATTTATTTTGGTACCGCTAATTTGGTACACACTTTAAAATGTCATTTAATGCATAATTATTTAAACTTCACAGTTATTTTAATATTTTTTTAGTTTTAGGTCAGATAATTATCGATTTATAATATTTTATCTTATTTCATTGAGTGAATCGACACTATCTAACAATATGACTGGACCGCCAAGAAGAGGTAATAAATACCCAAATTTACGTTCGTCTCCCGTTGTTTAAAATGAACAATATATTATATATATATATTATTTCTCTGACATTTTAAAACAAAGTCTAAATATACACTAATATATTTTTTTCAAATATTTTTGGTGTTATAATTGGTGACTATAATCATTCAGTTCCGGCTGTGCTTCGTATGAAGTTATTGTAATGGTAATATTCTAGATGTGCAGTAGATGCATATTAATACAATATATATTTTTTGAATGGCGTTTGCTGTTATGGACAAATTGTTAAATGATCAGATGACGTATTTTCAAATATAGTTGTCATAAATGATTAAACTTTTAAATTTTGTAAATATTGACAAGTCATAAATATTTATTTGGTTAATATTTTGCCTGCATAATACAACTTTTTGTGACAGAGGCGATGGAACAGGGTTCCATGGCTCGTAACCTATCATCTTTTAACTCCCCCCCCCCTAACAAAGGTTATTTTTTATAAAACAGTGTCATAATTTTACTTTTATATTTTTATAATAAGGGAAGTTAGTCCTATTATTGTAAAAAAGATAACTAAATGTCCACCAACAAAAAATTTCTTCGACACATGTGTACTTTTATCAAGGGACGAAACAATAGAGAAATGTAATGCGAGCGCTAAGGTAATAAACCCAGTATAAGAACATTCCGTGATAAATAAATCGATAGATTGAATGCGTTACAGCTTTTATAAGAGTTTTATGTTGGTGATAATCACATAGACACAAATAGTAACTACCATTTATATCTCTATGGTGACAATAAAATACTCTAATAACACTAAGCGTTTGCGGTAGTCGTCTTCTATTGCCAAAATAGTTGTCTCATTAAAATGTATCTGTGATTATAGAGAGGAGCATATTCATGCAGCCTACGCTCGCTGGTAATAAAAACGTATTGTTTCTCTAACCAATGTGTGAATTGTGACAGTTTTTTTTGTAGATTACACCTTTTTTGTAGTATATTATTAGACTTTTTACATTTGATTTTGTAAGAATTTCCCCTTTTTTGATAGGCGGTTTAAAGGTAACCCTGACTTTCGATTTTATAAGAACCCATTAAATTCTCCCCGATATACCTTTTACATAAGTTTGAAATGAAGAGAGCAACCCTTGTAGGCCTACTCTGTTGAAGGTGTGTTCATAATGGTGTATTTAACAAAACCCACAATTTCATGTTTTAAAAATATAAACCAGATAAAGATTTGAAAATTGTCAAAATTCCGTTTAACAGTGAAATGCTAAAAATGGCGTATTTATTATTAAGTGTCTTTAGGCTATTCCTAATTAATTATTCAACATATCATTATATTTTTGATATTATTAATTTGTGATACATATTATGAGCCCTTAAATGTTATTGACTTGTTTGTTTTCATGTTATCATTTAGTATTGTTAATTTATTAATTATTTCGTTTTAACGTTGATATTACTTTGTATTGTGCTCATTTGTGGCACTTATTTTTTTAATGTTCTATTATTTTATTTATATTTTATTAACTCTACATATCATACTGCATTACTTTGATATTTGTAAGACATATACCTTACTGAAATGTTATATTTTGTCAATTTCTTCTTAAAATAACATACAGCCTTTATGTTCTTGATTTGTAATACAAATATTGCCGTTGCCATGTTGTTTGTTTTATTAATAAAATTTCGTTATTACGAAAATGATTTTTCATTAATTTTATTAACTCTCTTGAAATGTGCTATATCTTCTTAATATTAATATGTTTTTTGCTATATATGCAAATTACTTTATTTTATACTCAATGCAATGTTGCCACTTTCAATAAAAAAATAAATACACAGTTGGGAAAGTTGCATAAAAGATACTGGCGTGATCTAGGGCGAAATGCCCCGAAAATATTACGAATTTTAGGGGTTGTAAAATCACTTCAGATACTAAATGCTGCTATATAAAATAATTAAAAAACCAGAGACAAGAGAGAATTTCAATTTTATAAAGAATGCCGTTAATATAGGTGTATATATATATACAATAAAACTTATATCTTGTTACATATTCTAAATAATTGTTGGTGTCATTTTTATAAATATAATTTTTTATAAAAACTTATTGCGTATTATTTTTTGATAATCTGATTTTATAATTTTGTTAAATTGTATAATAGACAGCTGTAACTATTTTAACTCAAGAGTTGTATAATCTACTTTCTATAGTATGATATACATAATCAAATGTTATACTCTTATCATGTTTTCAACATTTCATCATTCAAACATAAATATATACTTTATTCATTGATTGCGACTTATCTCATTATAATTTCTATTTGATAAAATTGGCAAGAATAAAAGTTGACTTTCTAAGACTGTTTTATTTCAGTCTGAAAACCAAATCTGGAGCCCCATATGCTCCGTGAACATTGATTGGAATTCGTGCATGTATTCATAGGTATCTTACTGAGCCTAATGTGAATCGTAAAGTCAATGTCATTAAATATCCCGAAGTAACGCAATTCTAACGATCATGATTGGCAAGTGGCTAAAAGAAGGCAAGAAAGCTTAGAGTTTTAATGCAATTGAGCCGACGGATATGGGGAAATTATCCATATATTTTAACCGAAGCACTACCGAAATCCTACAAGAAGAAGCCTTGTGTGTAATAACTTACTACTTTGGTTTTCGAGGACGTGAAGTAATGACCCAATTGACGAAAGATTAATTTTCTTTTGCAACTGATTCTGATAGAAGAAGTTATGGATTTGTGAATCAGCCATATCTCTCAAAGAATGTGAAGGCATCCTTACTCAAAAAGAATTTTATTTTACAACCTCAATGACGAACGTATATATGATAAGCCAGAAGATGAGGACCACTGCCCTTTAATGTAAAAAAATGTATTTTGCAAAATTACCAGAAGGCAATCTTTCTCTTTTTCCCATGCCTTCTGAAAGGAAATCTGGTGACTGGTTCTGCAAGAATAGAAATATGGGGGAAAATGCTTTGGGTGAATTCATAAAGAGAATTTCCCAGAAAGCGAAACTGTCGAATATTTATACCAATCACTGTTTGCGTGTAACGGTTGTTTCAGAGTTGGTCGAAAAAGGCTACCAGCCGAACGAGATCGCAACAATTACGGGACACAAATCGGTCGAAAGTGTATCCAAGTACATTCGCTATAGAAGAGATGGACAAAAACGGAAACTATCTAAAGCATAACAAATGGTATTTTCAAACAAAAATACTATCACTGTCCGTGGTGATGATGTTGCAAACAAGTTTATTGATTAATCTACCAAAAGAATCAATGCCGTCGTCGACATCTGGAGTAAGTTTGCAGTTCAATGGATCATTTCAAAACTGCACTTTCAATTTGAAGTAATTTTTCATGTTATTTATTTGTGAACTCTGGCATACCATATTTGTTATGTAATTATCTGTTAATTTCCGGGCACTGATATAATTCCAGTTTTTGCCCGAAAATCAATAACTACATGCTAATAAATTTTAGAATTTATGCTTAGCAGATTTTGACTTCTAGCAGTATAGCTGATATCAATGAATTTATATTTGTAAAATATATCGCATTTTATTTATTATCTTTTCAATATTTCTTTCGTGCTATTTTTTCACTTTTATTGGTGTGTGCATGGGATATAGAGTTTCAGTTATTCTACTTTTATTCTAGAATTAAATCTGAATCTATTTTTTCTGTTTAACCTCAACAATTTTTAAGTTAAATAAATAGTTGGATAACGGTAAATGTATACAGACCAACTCGCCATAGTTGACTAAAAATGCTATAAAAAATGAGATTTCATGTAAGTGTTCAAATTATTATTTTTCGCTGATTTTATGTTGCACAAACCATATTATATAGTATTTAAATACAGAATGTGACGATACTCACATTACTCGGTTACTTTGGTGGGGCTGATTAAATACGGTACTAAGTTAAGGATATACGACACTCAAAATATTACAAACGTAATACTTTTTATCCGAGAATTATTCAATTTTGCACAATTTTAACAAAACCATAACTGCAACGACTTTTGTGTATTGAAAAGATTTTAATAATCATGTTTTAATAATGAGAAAATTTGAATCTATTGCAATTTTATACACACTCACAATTGTGATAAACACAATGTTTACATAGATCTTAAATCACAAAGTAGATGTTACTGTATTATAAATTACAAATTTTAGTATCTTAAAATATAGGTACCAATGAATAGGCCGATTAAGCTGAAATTTAGTTTACAGACACCTAAAGACTTGTCGACTTTTTATATTTAAGAAAATTAATAAATTGGTTTAATTTATCGCCGCCTTTCTTGGAAATCTTTAAATGCATAATAGGCTATTCGAAAAAGCCTTTCTATTTTCCAAACGACACGTTATAACCTATATGCACTACTGAAAGCCATATTGAAGGCGCACAGAAGTCTTTTGGTGCCAGTTTGATATTTCCGTCATCAAAATGTTCCTTGCTAATCGAAATATATAACTTGCAATTGAACTGAAATGTTAGGGTTGTCAATTTCTTCTTAAAGTCAGTAAATTTCGTCATATATAATTTTTTTATTAATAAGTTACAATTGAATTACACAACTGACAGATATTGTCTTCTTACCAGTCTGTCATATACATTCTATTACATTAAAAATTCCACTTTTTTCTTATTAAAATCAATTTTCATTGACCTTTTCTACTTTCTGACTATTTCTGGCCGCGGGTACTATAGCCCGGTGAAAAACGTGACGTAGATTCGACGTAGAATCGACGTAGTCAGGTGGATTTCACGTTGAATAATTTTTTGTCTATTTTTTTGTTTTAATCAACATATGAACACAATATATTTAATTGTTTTTGATTAAATCCATAAAAATAATATTTTATCGTTTATTGAAAATACGTAGAATTTACGGCGCAAAATCTACGTCGAAAATATTGAGTAGAATCTACGTCGATTCTACATCAAAATTCTACGATTTTTTATTCTAGATGTATATTATGTTATTTAATATAATATGCTTAACTTGCTCATCATAAAGCACGTAATAACCTTGAAGCATAATTTACGAGACATAATTCAATAAATATAAGATGTTGTTATTAATATTTATATATTCTTTTATTTCATATTATACAAAATTTAAGTGTTTTCCAAAAACCTATATTTTTTTGGCGGATATATTCATAATTCTTATATTCATGTATTCATAATGCTTTAAAATGTAAAAAAGAATATATGTTATTAATGAATTAATTTATTTAATGCATAAGTTTAAAAAGTGATATTAAAAAGTGTATATTATATAAAGGTGAAAAATTAAATTTGTTTAAAGTTACCTTAATCACTCACTATTGCGATACATTTGAATTTATTTGTTGCTGATCTGCTTAGTTTTATAATAAAAATGTAAGTATCTGGTTATATTCACTGCCTAGTGTATTGCAGTGACAATGCGGTTATGACACCCAATGATTCCTAACGTTTTAGAAAACAGCGTTGTTATATTGCCTAAAGTTAAAGGCTGGTTTCCATTAATCGCGATTGTCTGCTCTGATGCTGTGTCTAAATAAGAAACATTATATAAAAGTATGCTGATATGTTTCTATTAAAATTCAGTGACACAGTACACTACAGATTGTAACAGCAGCCATATTATATGACTGCGGCCAAATAACCCATGTTGGTCAACAACATTAGTTCGAATTTTCCAGATCTATTCCATGACCAATGGCAATGTTACAAAAAATGGTTATGATTCATGACATTGACATTACCAAAATTTATGTTATGGCAAATCCCTAAAGATAAAATAACATAGCATAACTGATATGTGTAAAATATAAATGTAAAACTTGTAGAGCTCAACTATAGCATCACAGAATCATGCTTAATGGAAATGTTGGAGACAAATTACGTTACCTGACGAGTACGGTTCTCCTCGGATGAATTGTGTTCTTTTTTTTGGAATGCAATTGGTCGGACGGATTAGACACCATCACAATTCGTCCGACCAATTACGTTCAAAAATATATAACGCAATTCGTC
>JAUZND010020084.1:14846-25815 GCA_034780555.1 Coelogynopora nodosa | reverse complement strand
TGTGGATTTCTTACAAAGATTGTGGATTTCTTACAAAGATTGTGGATTTCTTACAAAGATTGTGGATTTCTTACAAAGATTGTGGATTTCTTACAAATTTCTTACAAATATTATGGATTTCTTATAAAGATTGTGGATTTCTTACAAGTATTTTTTTACAAAGATTGTATTTTTTTACAAAGATTGTGGATTTCTTACAAAGATTGTAGATTTCTTACAAAGGTTGTGGATTCCTTACAAAAATTGTGGATTTTTTACAAAGATTGTGGATATTTTTACAAAGATTGTGGATTTCTTACAAAAATTGTATATTTCTTACAAATATTGTGGATTTCTTACAAAGATTGTGGATTTCCTATTAAGATCTGATTTTTTTAATTTATTCATAATGGATTGATTCAAAATCTTATATTTTTAAATTTTACCCATATCTAGGAAAGCCCAGATTTCAACAAAGTTCTGATAAAATTTATAACTTGGAAAGAAATAGAAGAATATCTCAGTAAAAAATTCAATTGGCAAAACACTAGGTTGTGAATTTCAAAACACCTAAAAAACTTTTGTTACATTTTTTGTCAAATTTTATTTTAAAAATATAGGATCCTATAATTGTATAATTGTATATACTTCTTTTAAATTACTATGCATAGATTTTATAATCAAGCAATTAGCTAACACAATTGACCAAAAGACTTAGCCGGATATCGACTTTGTGTTCTATACAATAGATAACTGAATGTGCGTGTTTACTTTATTGTACTGCACACTGTATTTTCTCCGTTGGGCTTATTCAGATATTGTAAAGGCCATTTTATGATCCACCCGATAATCACGCATACCTATAGGCTACCTACAAAAAGACAACAGAAAATGTTTCTATTTCTTAATTTGGTTTTGTTTTAAACAATTAATAGACAAATAATACGACAATTGATGAGACTTAATGAAAAAATAATATAACAAACTTTTCATGTCTAGAAATTAACTTAAACTTAACATTTGTATTTATAATTTCTGCAAAATTTACTCCTTATGCGTTCTGTCAAAAGTTCAATATACTCTACCTACCACTACTACTACTATTACTACTTGAATTACCTAGCTTATTTATTTATAAAATATGAAAAATTATCTTTATTGTCCTATAGGCCTATGTATACCACATTATAGTGCAAATATTGAATGTTTTATATGCAGACAGCACAGCACCAAAATCACAATATAGCGAAAGTTGTTTATCCAAATACACGCATTTCAACAACCACTCCAAAAATGAGTGAGATTAAAACAGCTGCAGCTATTGTCTCGTTGAAATTTCATTATTTGATAGCTTTGCTATTGTGCATTGTTAATAATATTGATTATTATTGTTGAAAAAAACATACAATGAAAATGATATTAGTGTTGACATTTTGCCAAATAAAAAAGCACCAGTGTATCCGCATATAGTGAACTTTAAAAAAAATTATACATTAATCTCAACAATTATCCCTTTCATATGTATTTCAATAAATAATTACCTGTTTAGTAAGGAATTAGCAAAACCGTTTTTTTCTTTTTCTTGAAATGCTTTATGCTACAGATAATTGAAATGGAATAATTAAAAACAATATGAACTTGAATAATATTTGTATCATATATGTTTAACATAACCATAGTTACCATTGTGAGATTGTATTACATTCAAGTATTGGGTTGAAGTATTGGGTTCTTTTTTTTCTTTTATATATTATTAAGTATCAAAAAACCTAAATGACTATCGCACTTTTTTGTGGTTTTTAAAACAACCAAATTGGATGCATTGAATATATATTTATGAACGTTTATACGTATTCTAATTTTAGCTCTATTTTAATTCACAAAATATTCACGCAGGTTATGGATACCAGGCCCCAGCCACCCTTGGAGGCCGGCTCTTCTGCATTTTTTACGCCATCCTTGGAATTCCGGTATTTATTCTTTGCATGTCCAAAATAGGGCGGTTTTTTATTCGATTCTTCAAAACCATCTGGATTTACTGTCGTTTCCGAATTGGCAAGCGATTCCCAAAGTGCCATAACTGTTGGAAAAGTGTTAAAAAGTGTCCGAACACTATATTACATCATTCCTCCGGTTCTTTTGATATCAGGAACCCTCCGGCGACCTCCGGGGAACAAGATTCTTCTGATTATTACAATTTTATGGCCATTTATTTGCGAGTCAGTGAAGAACTATCACCCACACTTATCATCGCAATTCTCGGGATCTTCTGTTACATGTTGATAGGAGCTGGCATTTTTATGGCAACACAATCCTGGTCTTTCGTTGACTCGTTTTACTTTGTGTTGATTACCCTGTCAACCATTGGATTTGGAGATATGGTGCCCGATGACGATTCCGGTAGCGATGTTTTCAATTCCTTTTACATATTTTTTGGTCTAATCTTACTCTCTATGATGCTCTCCTCCATTGGAGATAGTATGGAATCCACGATTCAACATGCCAGGAACAATTGTAACAAACGCGCGGACAACACTGAGCAAATGTCTCAGTTGGAAAATAATCATATTGGTGATGCCAACTTTCACAGTGGTCAGTTATCAGATACAATAGAACGGCGCTAACTGTAGACGACGACTAAAATTTTAATTTCGTGTAACGGGTGTGCTTCGTGTAATGTAGTGTTTGTAATATGTGTGAGTTGTGTTTGTTTGTACTGGTTGTTAATACATGTACGGGGCATAAAAACAGTAAATTATTTCATTTGAAATGTTAATTTATACTGTTGTAATCCTAATCAGAAATGGTCAATCTATAATGAAAATATTTTTTTAACCATTTTTTATGTCTCGCATATCTATTTGCAAGCAGTTCTTTCTAAAAAGTTATCCTTTTAAATCTGGAATGTTTTATAGCATGTTCTTATAGAACACTAGAATATTCGATGGATCAAGCATGTTCTTATAGAACACTCTAGAATATTCGATGGATCATCTAGAAACTATTAACCGTGCATGATCCTAAAATCATACAGACTTTTAATATTCGTGTTTTATGCGGTTTTATGTATAGCAACGATATTTTTAATATTTATTGGTATGTATACTATAAATAGTTGCACAAATATGCTATATTTATAATGTAAACACCATATTTGCAAATATTGACTATTTGGTTATTATCATTATCGTGTCTCCAAATACAAAAAATTTTCGTTGTTACAAAAGATTTCATAAAAGACCAGCAAATAACAATACATGTTACAATTGTCAAAAATATATAACAAATTTTGTTGGCTTTAATTACATCTCTAGAATTACAATTTCAGTGTTGTATGTAAGACTGACGACAAATGTGTTATTATTGAATGAAGAAATAAACTTGGTAATCAATAAATCTGACAATATTGTTTACTGTTTATTCAAAACTGTGTATAGTGTAAAATATATCAAAATCGATTTATAACAGAGAGTGTTTTAAAAACAGATTTACATAATAAAGGTATATGTCAGTTTTGCCTTTAATATGTAAATTTGTTTGAAGTTTACAGCATACAAAGTTTATTCTGATAAGATTAATAGAGCCATTAGAGACAAAATTGAAAGAAATTAAATATATTATGCTGATAGAGAAATATGCCATATCAAACATGTCTATGTTGCGATATATATCTCTGTTGAATTCTTTTATTACTATTATTATAATTTAAAAATTATTTAAGTAATTAATTTATCGTCTTTAATTTATTTTACCCTTTAGGCCTACTTCAATGTTGATATGGTTTTATTATTGAATATTTTTAATATCAAAGTATCAACGTTTTGTATGACTAATACATAATGAGTGTATGACATTGAAATTGTTTCTCTTGATTCTATGCCATATGACTTCTGCAATCATTTATAACGAAAATTAAATCATTTGGTGCACATCATTGAAACAAATATTTTCATTTTAATGGTTTTTATAGCGTAAACTTTAAAAAAATGTTTTCAATGATTAAAAACATTTGTAATTTATTTAAAAAATACTAAATTATGCTATTTTGTATTATTATATATCTATAATGTATTTATTAGAATTCATAACCATATCATACTGTTTTTTGTTTTTCATATTACTTGTTATTATGATTATATGTATACGTATATACATATATTATTTATAATATAACTATATTTCATATATTATTTGGAAATAAAGAGCTCTGATATTTTTTTATTTTTTTATTTGTGTGATTTTGTGAAATCTTCATACTTATTTTAAATTTGAATCGATTTTCTTCAAAGAATATCAATATTGATAACTAAGACAATTTAGCTAATTTGGGTAATAGAACTTTTTTACGGTAACCTAGTTCATGAATATAACCTAGATCATGAATATTTACCATAAAAGTGTCCAAAATGATACTCAATTTAAACTTAATTATGACAACGATAACTACATACATATGCAAATTTTGCATTTTTTGCGCAAAATGATGTGCTGTTTGAACGCACAAGTTTGCAGTAGATATTCTTTTTAGTCTTTAGGGTCATTGGGTTACACTATTGGATTACTTTTCAAATATTCATAAAATCTGTGAATTACTTCAGATATAAACATTTCTAAAATATATATAAAATTTAGGGGATGATAAAAAAATATTTTATTATTTTCAAAATGATAAATTTTTATTAATTACTGTAAATTAAAAATATATTGAAAATTTAATATAATAAGTAAAAAGTCACACAAATAGTACTAACGTTTACTGCAATTATAAATATAAACGTTACACGTTAAATTAGCTTTACTAATATGTACTATGATGTAATGATGTGCCTGTTATACAGCCAATTATAGAAACTACATGAGCCTTAGATATCAAGAAATAAAACGAAGTATTCTACTAACTTTGAGTATAGCAACATAAATAGCCTAATAACATAAATAGCCTAAACTCCCATTTGTTTCTACATTTTTATAGTATGAAGCCTTTTTTACGGATCTTAGGATCAGATATAATTATAAGCAAATAATTTACTTTTTGTAAAAATAAACAAGTTTAAACATGTCAAGTTATGTAATTAGAATTAATTTAAATTTAAACAAATTTTCTCACTGCAAGTTTTACACACCGGTCTCAAGTTTTAATGTAAAAATTCGCTCACCATTTTTTAAGTAATTATCTTACTCGACATGATGTATAAGTTATAAGCGGGAATAATTCGTTCAATAAAAATCTATATCATCTTGAGTTGAGAGGTGTTTACCCCTTTCATATTCTAAACCTGTAAAACTTAACTCAGTGAGTGGATGTTTTTGTTGACCTTAAATATCGAATATCCGTATTAATAATGTAAAAAATAATTTAAATAGCCACCACAAAAAGGTTAAGAAATGATGCAGGTATATTTAGCGATTGATTCGACACCATTTGAAATTAGAAAAATGTTTATTTCAAAATACATTGGGTAAAAGTATAGATAAAGATTTAAATACTAAACAAAAAAATTATATTGTGTTATAATGTTCGAGTTTGTCGCAGAAAAATATATGATTAAATTTTATTTGTGTAAACATTTTTTTACGCTTTCAGGAGTACTGTCTATATGCTATACAATTGGAAGGTGGTCGTTTCCATAAAAATGTTAAACTTAATTTCTTTTTCATATTTATTCAACTCGAAAAAGATATTTCAAACTATTTGTAATATATTCAGGAGAAATATACTGTTAAAACTTCATATATATATTAAAACAGTAAACTTTTCTTATATACATTGTATATAATAAACGAATTTCGGAAAAATAATATATATAATATCTAATAAATTATTAATTTTGATTTAATAAAAAAATTAATCGATAAAGGATTTAAGGAATTCATCTAATGACTCATATAAAGATTAATTTGATATTTGTATGTTATTTATTCATTTATTTTTCCCAAAATTTTAATCTCAATGAGGCGTGTTTCCTTATGCGTTTTCCCTTGTAATTAATCCACATGATTAAAATCATATAAAAATATATAATTATGCAAAAGAAAAAACAACAAAAGTTAATTTTCATTACAAATATTACAAAAAATCCGAGCTTTCACCTACATCAAGAAGGCATAAGCATGGTATTCACCCTTTCACAAAATAGTAAAATAGATAGTCAAGAAAAATTACATTTCACGTGAGAACATTTTTGTTAATGTCTTTACACAAGCATGAATAAACAAATAATTTTAGCACTAGTCTAGAGAACTAAATTTATTGAAAATGTTATATGCTGTAAGACGTGTAAGAAGTTAGGATACAAATAAATGAATAAGAACATTTAAAAACTACTAATTATACACCTCTATTGCATAAATATATACACAGTAAAAACTGGCCAAGGGATAAAACAAGTCTCAAAAGAGAAACAAAAAATAGGTACAAGTTTACTTAACTGAGTTGATATTTCTACATGTTTTCTAAATTTACTCCCATATTATGGTAATTAAAATTTATGCATTTTACTCGTTTTCGAAATTATTGTTATTATTGTTACAATTATTTTTCCACATTTTGACTCTCAGTGACGAATGGTATATATTCTCGTAATCAGTAAAAAGTGAATACATTTTTTTTTTCTAACAACGACCGAGTTTTCGAACTATTTAAAACATATTCTGTAAATATCCCAATCTCCTTATATTACTTGTTAGTATCAAATAAAAAATTAACGTATTTACTAAGGAATTTATTAAATTTAGAAAATGAATAAATTTTTGGACTATAATGTTATTAGAATCACTCGGTCAAATAGTATATATATAAAATATTAATTTCATTACTGTGGTTGCAACCTTTTCTGGTTTTTATTTTTGTCCCGAAAAATGTCACAATTAATATGACGTTTTATTGTAATATGTTGATGATGAAATCAATTAATTAAACAATCTATATTTCAATATGTATATACAAAGCCAATTGTATTTATATTGTTATATTTATATTTTTAAAACAAAAAATAATAAAAATCCCTTAATTTTATTTTTTACAATCAATTTTCTTAAAATTAAATTGATTTTCGATCAAATTAATATGTACGTTTATATTATATCTTTATATGTATATCAGAAAATGATTACAATTAATTATTTTAATTCATTTTATAAACATTTTGATTATATAGGGATATACTATTATATTTAAAGAGCAACACATAGATACTAAATGTATACCTATATATATGTATACCATATGTATTTTGCAGCTATACAATAAGAATAGTTCATAGTTAAAAAATTTGATTTATCAAAATCGGCGCACGCCCATTCAGCTTCTTGTATTTTGAAGTTCGGTTTCACTGTTGTTTCATTCAGTATTACTTATTCTCATATAGTTGAAATTTTTCCAATTTTTTAATCCAGTAAAATCCTAAAATCTCAAGTTTAATACCATAAAATCTAAAAAATAAGTAGCACTCTAAAATAATAAATTTTAACACCATACGATGTTTAAGTAGGATTTTTTAACTCCTTATGCAGTCATCAAATCATAAATTTTATATACTTGAAATCCTAAAATCCTAAACGTTGGCCTCCTAATTTGACTCAAACATTACAAACATTAATCAAATATAATTACTTATACTCTTATTTATCCCATATATAGCAATGTCAGCATCACTAACAGAAAATGAAGGCTAAAACAGCTGCTATCTTATCTCTATGGTGTCACTGATTTTGCTCGTCAGTTTTGTCCTCGTCCTTTTTTTGTTAATGCTCGGGTTTCAACGCACGTCTACATAGTCATATTTGACTCCACCTAGAACAAATATTTTAGTCCGACTTGCTATATATCTTTATGTCGGAAAATGTTCTAACTTGGTTTTATTTATTCTTCCAAACCTGCGAAATAATTATAGTAATAATGTATCGTAAACTATTTTCTATTTTATTATAATTTATTCCTTTGTCTAAAAATGTGAAAATGAATCATTTGTTTTACAACAATTTAAACTCCTTCAGTGTTTGACAGAGCAAGCTCCATTTTCCCATTTCCATTCTCACTTTTAATACTGAAATAGTCTTATAACAAGTGTTAAATTTTTCAAACCTTATTATTCTCCCTTCTCCGCGATACCAATATATAAAATTGTTAATATAAAGTTTTATATCGATTATTAAAAATATACTATTCAAACATAAGTCGGGTTTGAATAAAAATAAAATATGTATTTTCCATTATAAATGTTAAATTTTGGTAATTTTTTCGAGAAATATGAAATGTCTACTAATTTATTTTCGAAAACTACCTTTAGAGATTTATTGTGGTGTAATTGTAAGTACATTCAAAAAATTGTGTGTTGATATTTTGAGTTCAAAATATAAATTTTTTCGTGTAGGCCTAACACTGGAATTTTTTCAGACATATAATTATGGAAAGCCATCGAATTTAATGTAAACAAATGTGATGTTTGCATAGCTTGTCTCAACTAGGAGTTGTTTATTGACAAAGGTAAGCATTCATAACCATTTGAAATAGTTAGTAACAATGATAAATTCTAAATAATATGCGTAGTGTGACCTATGAAATTATATAAGTCTACTAAAACTGATTTCTCTTTTTAAATTGTTATTAAAACATAAATAAATTGAAAGAAAGATGAGTTAGTAAAATGCACAATATATAAAAGTTTTGATTTATTTTCTTATTTTTTATATTTATTTTTCTTCTCATGGCTCAAATTGTAAATCTGTATATATCGGCTACATAAAAAATTAATATATGTTATTATATACATAATACACTACATAAAAACAGAATAATTTCATTTATAACGATATTATATAAATATAATGATATACATATATACATGTGCATGTTTAATGTTTTCTTAACTTTCAATCAAAGTACATCGGCTATTTGTAAGAATGAGTTTTATCAGTGTATAGCTAAATAATGTTATATGCTTAATTCACTTTACAGTGGTGAATATAATTAACCTATCAACTAACCTAAATTATAAATGAGACATAAAGTCACATTTTTAATTCATCTGTAATAATGTAATGCACTGACACATAACATTTATTAATTAATTTATTAATGCCACTGAAGATGTATGCAATATCACCACACTCATATTAGTTGTCTACTTTAATATACGTACGTAATCTACGTACATACAATATATGTAAGTAATACTTTACAAAGTGCTTAGCGTATTTAAAATACATTATTTGATCAGATCATAATCTAAAAAAAAATCTAATCATAACAGATCAAAATATGACTTTTTGAATAACGTTTAAACTTCGAGTCACATTTTGTTGAAATTTTCGGTAATTTTTGCTTATATAAAACATGATGATATGTTTTTCTTATATGTAGCATACATTTTTGTTGACCGTTAAATAAATTATAAAAAGTTTCTCCAGTTTTATTATCTTAAGGTGTAGGTAGACAAATGGGTAGTCAACATACCTATTTCAATCGAACAAGCGAAAAATATCACCACAAAAATTATATTTGATTCTGGAGCAGCAGCGTAACTGATAGTCGGTACTTGTTATCACTAAAAATACAATATACTATATGTAGAATTTAAATAGTACATTTTTGGAGTCTCAAGAGATACAGTATCGCTACAGAGAAGCAATGTTTCCCAGAAATAGCCCTTTCTTACAGCAGAAAAAAACTTTCCTAATAAAATCTCGGGAATCAAATACATGAGATAGAATTGAAAATCAAAGTGTTACCGTAAAAAAAATTTTTTTCAAGTGAACGATGTACATGTCCTTAATTTTACGCAAATTAATCCCGCAAGTTATTTAAATAGGAACGAACTCCGTCGATTTAAAAAATCGTAAGATATGGCAACATTAATAGCTTATTCTGAAAAGTCATCATGATATTATCATTCTACATAAATTAAAGAAATAACAAGTATGAAACTATGCCCCACAACAACAATTAGCATTAAATAAGTTCAAAAATAGGCGACATCTGCATCAATGCGTACAATTATCATTTCACTACAAAGTATGGGAAAGCATGGGCATGACAGGAAACGCAGGCACTCTTTTTTGTAGCAATTTGTGAGAGGAAATACAAATACAAAAAATACCAACATCATTAACACCGTGAAAACAAATCTGCGCAAAAAACATACGATATGCAGATTGTCAAATCAATGAATAGAGAAACAATGAACATCAAGCCAATGCTGTTATGTAAATGATAATAAATTAATTGTTAAACATTGGTAATACATAAATAATTAATTAATCAAGATGTTCAAATAGGTCTATAAAAATGACTATACTATCCAGTATAGTATTTGGATAGTTACTAAGCAACAGTGTATACAAAAATACTTGATTCAAAATATATAAAACAATTTAATAAAAACACTTTAATAGAACAAGGACATCAGATGACACAGAAATGACATTTGAACAATAGCTTATTTGTTCACCTTTTCTGATTGTTATAGTATAGTTATTATTTGAAGCGACGATCAATATAGCCACACCTCGTAATAGATGACAAGATGACAAATTAGTATAGATATAGTTCAATACAGTAATTATTTAATAAAAAACATATTTATATAACAATATGTATCAACTGCAATTATTAAATAATCTTTTATACAAAAATTAGTATAACGATTTTGGATGGATAATAACAATACAATATTTTCATTCTGTTTTTTTAAAGTTCGAATGTAACTTTTATTAAACTCCTTGGTTAGTTCTATGAAATTATTAAAAGTAATATGAAGTGCACTTACAAATGATATTATATTTTTATTACAATCAAATCCTTTCGTGAATTTCTCGCGAAACGAAAAAGAGATATTGTTTGACTAACGTAACTTAAGCAAACATTTTAGTTTTATCGATCTTTTTAATGTAAATCTAAAACTTAAAATTATATTTTTGTGATTTGTACTGACCGAGAGTATAATGTCCAGCATCGAGATATTTCTGTCGGATACTACTGCTAGAAACATTG
>JAUZND010020084.1:0-14746 GCA_034780555.1 Coelogynopora nodosa | reverse complement strand
TAAATACATCACTACAAAGAACATTGTAAATACATCACTACAAAGAACATTGTAAATACATCACTACAAAGAACATTGTAAATACATCACTACAAAGAACATTTTTATATGTGGCCGGTCTATACAACAAATGTTTAACAATTAGGAGATCGAACTCGAATTAAGTAAATATTAAAATATAATTTTGAGACAAATTTAACCGAATAAAACAAGATTTATCTATTTGTACTAGATAGCCACAATGATTACATCTTTTATTTGTATTTTCACAACAGAATAAATATAGTGGTACAATCATTTTAAGAACATAACTAAATATATTAAAGTAACAAATATTTAGTCGAAATAAACAAAATCAAAACAAATTATTTTAAAAAATACGCAAAATCTATACTACTCAGTATTGCTAAGCTTTCCACAGGATATAATATTCTAAAATATTCATATAAATAAGACAAACTCCTGGGAAAATGTTATTAATGAAAATGACTCAATTTATTTTTAATAAAACGATGAATTCGAGTTAATCCCATGATAAATGAGTAGTGTCAAACTATTTAGAATTTTATCAAAACCATTTAAATTGTTCATTTGATGATTTCAGTTTTCAACTGTATTTACTTGTATTTACGATAATTTTAAAATGTATAAATTCATCAGTATCAATTTCGATTTCCATGGAAAGTATACGAAAATGTTGACCAACATAAATAAAACAGTGATATAGCATCAGTGATTGATCTAGAAAAAACAATATTCTAAAGATTCTAGTTATTACAGTTTACCACAAACATATATATTTTTTTAATTTAATGTTGTGTATCTAATTGTATGTATTTTTCACATTTTGTATATTCCAAAATAAAATAAACAAAATAAGAGTTTTCTTGTTTACAACCAATTGGGTTATAAAATACGCCTCTACGTTTCAAAGAAACACACTCTACGTTATGTTTTTCTGTTAGCAGTACAAAATGGGTTATACCAGACTATAAAGAATCATGTAATCCACTCAGTCAAAACGTGCTATAGTTTGTGTGTAAAATAACACAACGGTCCAGTGGTAGCACACTCTACTGTCAACAAATTGACCTGGATTCGGTTTCACTCAAAGCTGTGGAGTCTAGGTGTGAGCTACTTGAGGTGAAAGCGGTGCTTTTATACACTAGCTGTTGTCAACATATAATTTATGTCATCATGGTTAGGTTAGATCTCAACACACCGCATTAGGGTCAGAAAACACTAGGATTTGCAGAGTGAGCAACTGTGACTGAGATGTAGTATATGAAATGCAATATTAAAATACTGACACGGGGGAATTTGTAAAACATTACATAAGTAAGACTCAATAAGTACGTTTATCATGCTACGTACGCATCATACCATACCACGGTTAGAATTCTCGTTCTATTGCTGCCGACGACGGCGGTAGAATGGGCGACGGGGGAGAATTGTTCCGACTTGCAGTACGAAGTTTGACATCCTCCACAGAGGATTGGGCACAGTTGGCCTTGGCCCGCCGCACGGAGTACTCCATTCCGTCGCTAATCGCCGTCAACAACGTGGTGAGCAGGATCATCCCGAGGAATATGTAGAAGGTGTTGAAGACATTGTCCCCGGTGTCCTTCTTGAGATGTATGTCTCCGAAGCCAATAGTCGACAGAGTGACAAAGACGAAGTAGATGGCGTCAACTAGCGACCAGGACTCGATCGCCATGAACACGCCGGACCCTATCATCAAGTAGATGAAGACGCAGATCACGGAAATTGGAAAGGAGGTCGATGGTGCATCTTCCATGCGGAGGTATATCGACAGGAAATCGTAATAGTCCGGACCTCTCGCAGACATGGTTGACTCGCGAGATACTGAGTCGGGGCAAGTTTTTGTCTTTAACTGATTCATTTTCTGCCAGCAAGTTCTACACTTTGGAAATCGGTAGTGGATTCGGTGAAGGGTGTAAATCCAGATCGTTTTGATTGATCGAGTTAAGGACCGGGTAACACTGCTCATGCAGACAAGAAATAGAGGAATGCCGAAGATGGCGTAGAAAATACAGAAGAGGCGCCCGCCACTGGTAGTTGGCGTCAGATATCCGTAGCCTGGGTGATGGTGTGACAAAACAGAGCAAAATACTTGGGTTATTATATTACAGACTTTAAATAATAGAAAATTAATATTTTATTGATACTAATAGGTGCTTCCAATTATATTTATCAACGTTTGAATTGATATAATGAAACCATTTTAAGTTCCAATATTTTTAAACTAATTTTTCAAAGTCTATTTTCCTAAATAACTATTTTTTTAAAATTTCATTAATTTGTCAAAGTCTGTTTTCCTAAATAAATATTTTTTTAAAACTTCATCACAACAGTAACTTTTTAATACTCCTGGGTATTGGCATCGACAGACATGGTTCCAAATTGCTTAAGCAACCTTGCCCCCATTTTGTTAGGTTTTCCCATTTAAAATATCATTTTAGTTACTTTGATTATGTGACTAATTTTTGCACGCGGTGCATCTTTTTAGACTGTATAAATAATTTTTGAGACAATCTTGACGTTCAGCAATGTTGAAAAAATAGTTAACTAACATAACTTGTTTAAATTAAAAAAATTCAACACAAACACAAAGCGGTTGTTTTTAATAAATTATCTTATTTATGATTTATTATGATCCTGTTTATCTTTACAATTAGTACGGGATACTGGATTTCTCCACATATACAGTAATATGACTACTGAACAAATACAGTTAAATAATTTAAAGTCAGACGAGCTAATATAACAAAAGAACTAAATAGCCTTTCGATTGAATATTGTTTTACACATATATATTGATTTCTTTCTTTCTCTCTCATTCCTAAATGTACAGACTAACCATGGATTCATATTTACTAGCATGGATTATACTACTACATGGTACTACTATACTAGTACATGGATTATACTACATGGATTCCTAATAACATAATTCAGTTATATACGATGATTATGAAAACGATTAGTCATACACCAGTTTTGCGAGTCAAGCAGAGACTAGAGAAATATTTTATCAGTTATGCGCGTACTAAATAGGCTAATTATGTTGAAAGTTTAATGAATTGAATTTTCTCTTAACTCTTCGTACATGAACATATTTTGTAGGGTTTGCTACGTGGAGGGGGGTAAAACCCCCTAGAAAAACCTACTTACTATTATCCGATTAAGCTGAAATTTGGTATACAGATACCTACTAACACTTGTCGAGCTATTTTTATTTTCAAAACAATTAATCAATTGGAATACTTTTTATGACTTGATTACGTCATAAACTCCAGTTTAGCAAAACCATTGGAAAATAACCATATATGCTATATATTGACCCATATATGCTATAACTTTTGATCAATGCAACTAATTTACTTGATTCTTTTTGCATCTGATTCCAGATAACAAGATCTATCTTTGTGTAGTATATTTTTATAATTATACTACTTATATAAATAAGCTATAAGTATTATCAATACTATTTGAGTATTATTTTAAATTGCTGGTTTTTTTAATAAATAATTTTATTATTCAAGTTATATATATAAAATTTACGATAAACTATTTTTTCTATTAATGTTGCAAGTTTTAGCCCCTAATATCATCGGCAAGTATCAAAATCCAGGCGGGTATAAAATAGTTCAATAATAACTTCTTTTTTTCCGGTATGTAAAAATATTCGAAATTATATTTGTTATGTTTTACTTATATAAAAGTATTTTACACTGAGTAAAAAAATCAATGTCATACGTACATTATATCGTTCAATAATAAAATATATTTTCTGTGAAAAAAATTGGCACGCACAAAGGGTTAATAAAATAAGTGTTTTATTTAACGATAGCTTAAAGAAACGTATAATTTTATCACGCTTTTAATGGTGCAAAATGACGCACGATGGGTTAATAAAATAAGGGTTTTATTTAACGATAGCATAAATAAACGTAAAATTTGATCACGATTTTAATGGTGCAAAATAAAATTCAGGCATGTCGGAATCCGGGGGCTAAGGGGGTTCCCCAATTATTAAAGGTGGAGGGCTAGAGTATGCTTTAGCCCCCCCGAAAAAAAAGGTTGGATAATGCTTTAGCTACCATGAAAATTTGTTTTGCGTATCTACACTAGGACAGTACATAACATTGAAATGAACTAACTTTTTCAATGTAAAATAGCGTTTTTAGAAAAAAAATTAATCCGACCCCCCCTCCAATGTTTAAATATTCCGACGTGCCTGAAATTTGATCTGATAAACTTTTCATCGTTCAAAATAGCTTTGAAGAATGCATATTTAGGCTGTGCGCATATGCCAATTAAATTGTTTTGCCTCGCAAAGTCGAGTATGACTCATCTTTCTCACAACCGCTGGAAGGCACAGGTTGTATATCTAGGTATAAGTATGCTATACGAAAATTCTATATCTATGGTTTTGCCGTTTTTATTCAATAAATTATTCTACAAAGGAGACTATTTCATACTTCTAAAGTATGAATAAAATCGATTTTTGTATATAATATATTAATAATAACATTATGTTTATTATAAAAACAGGTTCTTTAATTTTAACTAAAACGTATATTGTACAACATCATATATTTTTAATGTGACTTTTCTATCGCCATAATGAAATACTGTTAATGATAGTCTGACAATAATCGTGTACGATCCATATTTTGTTTTCAGTGTTTAAAATACAGAACATCAGACAATACTAAATTTGCGTACAATCAATGGTGAGGTTTAGTATAATGATAACATTTTTTAATGTTCATCGCTTTTAAAATTATCTACATTTTTAATCAGCCGAAATTTAAAAAGTATCCCACTGATTAATCAGAAATATAACAATTTGTAACATGGTCTTTAGACCTATATACTACATCAATATATTTATCATGTAATAATATATCTAATAATATCTATATATACAACATTTTGTCAATGAAGGGATTGTTAATTTTGTTAAAAACTCTCTAAATAAATGCTAAGAGTATTTTCGTTATCATATTCGCAATGGATTTTAATGTTTAAATTTTATTACAAAACATTTAAAGCATTTTATAATAGAATAGTAAATTACGACGTCATATCTAACAAACCACGTGATCAAATTTTTTTTCAAATATATTATAATCTATATTTCTCTTTTGTAGAAATGTTTAACTCAATCACTCAATCCGATGTAATCTTTGAGTAGAAAGTCTGGGGGAAAAATCGCCCCCCCAGGATTACATTATAAGGTTTGTAATTTTACAAAATGTCACATTTATTGAAATATATATTATGTTATAACATTAATAAAAATGACTACTTCACAAAAAAGAAACATAAAAACGATAAAAAACCAATCCATTTCTTAAAAAGGCAGTAATATAAAAAATATAGCCGAAAATAAATCATGCATTCAAACATGAACACAATGATATCAAAGTGTAAATTTATAATATTTAATATGCTGTCATGCAAATATTTAGTTAAAAATCTAATTTGAATAAAATATTGGCCACTGATGATATCTACCACTCAAAATTACAATTATTTAATTAACTAAATTTTTTTAGAGACTTTATATTTCCGCTTTGAGACACTATATTATATATAATGAAACACGTACACTGTGTAACCAATATAATTATTAATCTTTTTAAACGAAAAATTCGTAAGATAAGAAAAACGTTTAAATATACTAAGTTTAATGTTTTGTATATGTCTTCGGTAACTGACTGAATATAGAACAATATTTTCTGCGACGGATTTTGATTACTGCCTTTATTGATTATTGAATATTGATTAATGATTATTGAATTATAAACATTTATATATATATAAATTAGTTTAAAAAAACATGATTTATCTGTAAAAGATCAATTTTATAAATGAAATATGTTTTGTCCTCATTGAATACTAATATTATTGTATTCATATTCATATTTATATTAATATCATATATTTAAGTTCCAATATACAATGTTTATAGTATTATTAAAGTTAATATTTAAAGGCTTCTTGTAATGATTAAATATTTAAAAAATGTAATGAAATTTTCAGAGATGGTTGCTCTCTGCCAAACTTTTTTTTTATTAAATTAATTTTATTGGCAACTAATTTGTTATGCGTATAATTACAGATACAGTGTATTATATTTCACTGTACACTGTCAGGTAGATTGGTAGCTCACCGATAGTCGTGTAGATAGTCAGGCAGAAATGGAAC
This sequence comes from Coelogynopora nodosa, assembly GCA_034780555.1. NCBI lineage: Eukaryota > Metazoa > Platyhelminthes > Proseriata > Coelogynoporidae > Coelogynopora > Coelogynopora nodosa. Next base: position 8,506 of record JAUZND010020084.1, on the reverse strand, counting down.
GAATTTTTCAAATTCCAGTTGGGCGAGATGTGATGATTGCTCGACGAATAACCGAACTGCTTGGCCTCCTCGATCACCTTCGAGTAGGAGAGAAGAGCATCGGTGGCCTGGCTAATCCACTCCTCGTGCGTCAAGTTGGCCATGCCGAGGGTCCTCATCATCTCCAGGGTTAAGTTTCGCGTCTTCGGAAATTTAAAGCGGGGTAAAGTGTGTATTATCATTAACAAGGCGTAAGTAATATTGGTTATTTTGGGAATCAGTCAACAAGTAAGAGGGCGCCACTTGTAGTTGTACTATTGTTTAACTATTGTTGAAATATCGATCAGCATGGGAATGGTATTTATTGATTGTTTGCACACACCAAGACAGTAATCAATTATAAAGTGACATACTGTTAGTCGAACATTATTTCAAAATAAAAACAAAAAACTACCATTATATACAGTAAAAGTTGTGTTTAGAGAATTAAAAGAATTGTTCAAAATTAATAAATGTTATAAAATATCTTTCTTAAACAAAAACTTTCATCTGTTATAGTTAATAATGCACCTTGCTGGACGAGAACTTAAAAATACGGTGACTCATACATGTTAATGGAATATGCTCATATACTTTTAGAGATTATAGAGATTATATTGAAATTTGTGAATATGCTACACCAAATAGTTTGATACATGCAAATGATTATATAAAACGTTTAACAATAAAAGTAATATGTATAGTATTAACTTTAAATTAATGTTAAGTTTAAATTATTGTTTCAAACACGTTTGGATCGATGCATCTATATATTAAACTACGCCTCGATGAATAATACAGACTGTCTATTGATAAAAATAATATGAAACAAACTGAAATGAAGGTATATTAGACTTCGCGAAGTGATGAGAAAAATTTCATTTTCTAAACTAAAGGTAAATTTCAAATGCAAACAAAACCTTAATAGTGATGAGTTATAGCCATAGTGCTAAAGGCGTTGTAAACCTTGCTTCTATCAGGGTGTTAAAATATTAGACATTTTATGAAATAGTAGGCATTTTTCATTTTCTACTCTGAAAGTAAATTTTAAATGCAAATAGAACCACCACAATAATTATGCGGGTATAGTGCAATCTAAAGGGAGTTGTACACCTTGATTAATATCAGAGTCGGCAGTCACAAATATAAATGGTCACACATGAAAACAATTAAAAGAATTTTAACGAAATCAAAAGATTCCAAAAAATACTAAAATTCTACATTTTCTATACAAATCAAAAACAAGCAGTATACAATTTCTTATTGTGCTTTTCGCTTTTTTACCTTCTTGATATTATATATGTTTTAAATAAGTTTAATATATAATTTAGCAATAAACAGGGCAAACAATTAAATACGACATATTACATTATTTTCAACAATAACAAAATTATTCAACATTAGCCAAACATTTTAAAAATTCTCTAAAATTCGTTTAAATCATAATATATAAATATATAAAACTTTACAATCAACTGAAAACATTCCTATTCATAGTGCAATCTGGGCTATTTGGGCCAGACATCTAGAACGAGCAGTGCTTTATGTGATTGTACTTATTGGTTATTCTCCAAATGCAAGATGATAGGAAATATTTTTTTTTAAATTATAAAGTTAAATGACACCTAAAAAGAGTAAACTGTCAATTGTCAATTGCAACAAGCATTGCAATATTGGTCTTTTTAGAAGCAATCCAACACCATAAATGACTTCCACATCTTCCATATCTAGTTTTTAGTCGACTACTATATATAATGATAATGCAGATAAAAAACAGAACAATTTCTGTGACATTTAAATGTAAGTAGATAATACATGTTGTACTTCATTGTCATACATTATTCATAACTTCCAAATGATCAGTATATAGTCCGCGATTTGAGGACCATTTTAAGTACATAGAGCAATGTATATATATATTTATATAACCAGTAGGTAAAGTAACCAAATTAACTTCAGCGATAATTTAACTTCAAAAGAAAATGGTCTGTCTCTATAAAATAAATAGGCACAATTTAAGGTATTAAAATGTTATTTTATTATGTTGTATATGAATACTGTTAACTATGTGAAACATTCAATAATCAAAAATGCATTATATCTTGTAACTTATTTCAATTTACAATTTTACTTTTTGTTTACTTTATAAAACTTTCGATAAATATATATATAGTTTTATATACATATATACTATATACTCACTCTTTATTAAATATATTTTGGGTTCATACAGCATATCTCAGCCAAAGTTACATGACTTTAACAGATTTGAAAAACATCTATACAACATTCCAAAACCTTGCTGCATGTTTTTTTACAGAAAATAAATTATAACATATATTTTCATAATTTTCTCATTTTAATTATTGTTAAACCCATGCATTAATAAATTGACCATGTTATAGTTAATGGGTAAATGTAAATGTTTTATAGAAACACTGATATAGAAACAATGAGAATCTAAAGTGTAGAGAAAGAGGTTAATCAAAAATAATCTAAATCCTAATAAATTATTAGGGGGCAATTTCATTAAAATATAGTACTTTTTGAGCTTATACAGATCCATTTCAAAATTAATTACTTTTATTAATTTTACAAACATATATTAATTCTTAACATAAATAGTTTTTTTCATACCTCAAACAGTAGAATGTTATAATTAAAATCAAATACACAAAAACATGACCTTTTCTAATATAATAAATCTAAAATAAATAAAATAAACATATAAATATATTATATATGTTGTCATCAACAACATTATGTCAAAAAGACACAAGCTTCAATTTTTACAACATAACTTTTTTATAACCATATTGGTCTATATCAATATTACAAGTATTTTGCATTGACAACTTTAAAAACCAAACACTCCAACATTATTTATCTAGGGTAAAGTTAATTCAATTATTGTAATCTACTTTTTTGTCTAAATTTTAAAGTCGACGCGGTTGAAAATAGAAACATTAAGAATAAATGATGAGGTTAATGTGAGACCATTCAATAAACAAAGAGTTACGAATATAATTTATATATAATAAATGTAATAAAAAGGTTAAAAATAATAGATAAAATTAAATTAACACATTTTAAAACTCCATTTAAATGTTTATTATTTCCAAATAATAATTATTCTATATATATATACCATTTAATTATTGCTTATACTGTTCGCTAATAAAAAAATTTACCGATTAATTAACAAAAACTTTGCATACAATAATAATAATATAGTCAAAGTATACAATGTAACCGGGTACATGACCTGTTTTGATGTTTTGTTATTCAGACAACATATCAACAACAACATTTTTTACAATAATAATGATATTATTTGATACAAGTTGGAATGGTTTAAAAAATATATAATTCAGTAATTAATATCTATAAAAAGTAACAAGTAATCGTATATGTAACATATGTTTGCAACGCATATAATAATTTACTAAATGTGGTCAGTGCAAGCGTACTATTACATTCCATAATTGCATCGCATAACATTTACATGCACTGTTTTGTCGACATACTTGTTTTATTTACACTTTTCTGGCTGTTTCCAAATACAGTACCTCCGATTCACGGTTAATGCCTTAACTGGAAACATAAACCCTCCCTTTGGATATTTAAACGCATGAGGGGCACTGGGGTGTGACAATTCTTGGCCTACTCACCATTATTTGCACGCGCCTCCCTTTAGTAAAACAAATGCAACTCACACCAGCTGTTGTAACTTGCCCGTCATGCAATGACAACTTGTCAATATAATCTTTTTGTAAATGTGTTAAAATAATTATATAGAACAACAATATGTCGAGTTTCGGGGCAAACTCGCGTGTTGTTGTTGTGTGGTGCTTAAAAGACAATAAATAGTTAGAGATTAGAAAAATAAAATCGATAAAATCTATTTCATGCCAAAAACTCTGATAATTTATTTTTTAATAATTTATATTTTAACTTTCTTTTTTTACATTTTATTGTTTCCGTATGTTAGATTAACTATACATTATTTTTAAAAAAATTAAAAAATGATATATCTAATATTTATAACATAGAATAACGTTTATTAAAGCTAAATAGGATAATTCTATCAAATATATTTTTTACAGTAATATACTAACAAACAAAACACACACAGAAAAAAAGAACCATTACACTGACATAATTATCTTTTTCTATTCATATAAGTACCATTTAGTAGTTTACACTACATATAGACACTTTTCCAATTATATAGTTAATCTTACACATTTTACAAAATAGAATTTTAAATATTTGATCAGATCCAATTAATCATACTTTCCATCAAAAATGTAATGCATAATGTTATGACCGAACGTACGTAACTATATTTTCACTTTTACTCTAGCGTATTAAGTATCTCATAAGTTAGCTAAACCAGATATTTATACGCACTAAGATCAATAGTTGATAATGAGGCAGAGTGTTAAGTAGAAGAAAAACAGGAAATTGGAAATCGTGTCCCACATAAAAACATGGTTAATTCTGTTTATCAGAAAAATACACAATATCGATAATAAAAAGAATGCAAATAATTTCAATCAATCTTAATGTTCGTTTTAAATATTCATTTACTGGTTCTCGTTAAAATATCTCGTTAAAAAATTGATATATTTCATCTTAGTTTGACTAATTTTTGCTAAACGTTTGTTCTTTCTTTTAATTTTTTTTAATATTTATTATTTTCTAAATTTGCAATTAAATAAATTTTAATGAATAAACTACATTAAGCCAACTGTCCAAACCAGCAGTTCTAAATTTTAAAAATGTATCTTGTTGATTTCATCTGCAATTCATGTTTGTAAAAGCTTTATGCGAAAAAATATGTTATGCTATATAATCCCTATTTTAGTCTAAATAAGAAGAAGTCTGCTATCAAAAACATTTTTACAAAATAGGTTTTATATAATAGATTATATTTATGCGCATGGTGTGATACAATTATAGTTGATTATTAATTCCCATTTTTTTATTATATACTCTACTGTATCTCTATAAAAAAATGTAATTAATATTTATCAACTTGATGAAAAATATTCCCATGTTCTGCTAATATAACCACATCATCCATGACTTTTAAAATCAATAAAGTTGTGGTGCAAATGTTTTCTATAGGTTGTCGGGGGCTCAATTACTATATATGATAGACAATATTTCTATAAGAGATAATTCCATTGATACGACTGTAATACACCTCTACAAGTTGTGGTATCTTTAGTCCGCAATTTTAATCTCTCTCAAACATATTAATATACTGAAGGGAACTCCTGATACCATTAAGCGTCATCTACTATCTAATTTACAATTAGAACTAATGGAAATAAATAAATTGCATCCCAAGGCAACATATATATATATATATATATAACACATTATAGTTAAATTATTCAACAGTTTGTTGTGTGGATGTCATGATAGATTATATATTTTACCATTTATTTATAATGAGATATTTAGTTGAAGAGGTAAAAAGAGGCTGTTACATTTTATGACTATTTTATTATTTCTCTCCTCTCCTATATTTTAGATAGAAATGAGAAAATCAACCAGTATATAAAATATTTATATTCATATATATTGTTGTATATTGTTGTTTGTTGAACGAACTAAAATATCCCCCATAGTGATATAAAACTGTACTATTAAATCTAATATAGATCAATATATATTCACTTGCAATAAAGGAAAATGTTCAAGGATTGCATATATAAAGAAATAAATGTCAGCTATATTTAAAATAGGAAAAAGCACTCATACTTATATATAGTAGCTGTTTATATTTTTAATAGTTGCCGTCATATTTGAAATCAAGTTTTGTGTTATGCATGCGGAAAATGTATACTAATTTTACAATTGAAATAAATATTTATCATAAAACAAGTATTTTTTATTGGAATTTTGTTTCTCTATCATTTAAGTTAACTATGAAAATGTGTTTCTTAATAAAGATTTAAAAAGTCGACAAAATATAAATAAAAATGAATAAGAATACAAATTAAATTGTTCCATAATGTTGAAGAACTTTGATATACAATAATATTAAATTTAATGCAACTTTTGAAATAAATTTTATTTTATGTTAAATATATAATATATTATCTATTAAAATATGTTGCCACAAATTATTTTTATGTAGTAATTTTTTTAGCAACAAATTATTAATGTTTAAATGTACTTTATGTTACTTTATGTACTTCATGTTACTTTAAGTACTTTATGTTACTTTATATTAGATTACACCTCAATGCTAAATTATACATATTTTTTTTAAACTTACAACATTAATAAATTATGATATTGTTCCTATTCTATTGTAGTGTCTAGATAGAATTTTTTGTTAATTTATTATGTAAAGGACAAGCATTTTTTTAAACTTTGGACTACATACTAAATAGGAACCGAAATTGAAATTAAATAATTTTCCAGTTAATTTTTAGTTTTTATTCATAATATATAAACAATATCGTGATCTATGTCGCTTTCCTAGGAAAATAAAATTCAAGAATATGAATCAAACAATTTCAAATGGATAAAACAGGTTTATTATTAGTATAACATCATAATATTTAGGATCACAATTTATAGAATTTCTCCATGCATAATAGCATTTTCTGAAAATTATTTTTTAACAAAAATTTTATTTATATTTATGTTGAAGCGTTGTGAAATAACTTTTTCGTAAATAATGACCGATTTGGTACTTGCTATAGATTACAATTCTTCCAACACCAAAAGTATTGATTTATCTATTTTCATTTAAACAAAAAATCAATACGTTCAAAATAACACACAGAAAATACATGTGTGGGTATCACTATATTTGTGATTATCCACAGTGATAAAAATTAATAATTAAAATAAATGAATTTGCTAATATAAATAACAACGGTATATTTTCATGAACCGATTATGTGACTAAGGAGCCTGCCTGATAAACAAGGTGCCTGCACTGACAATAAATTTCAGATAAATCGGTTGAACTATCTTTTTCAAATATGCGAAATATATGGTGGAGTGAGGAATTATACTTCCTCTATCAACAAATTGTTAAGTCATCATTATTGCTTTATTAGTCTTTTAAAAGAATTTTTAAAGGAATTATTAAATTATTTACAAAATATCTCGTACATACAACAGATGTGAATCTTTAATAATTATGACATATTACAGTATAACTACTTAGAATATTTAGGAAAAGTTATTTAAATTAAATTAAAATATATAATGAATCATAAAATAGATATATGAGTTATAGCGGTATGCTGTTGATGCATTTAACCAAAATAAAAACAACAATAGACAAGGGTTATACAATATTATACAATATACAAAAGTATGCAATATATTTTTTTAAAGTTGAATAAAATAATAATAATATTTGAATTGAAAGAATTTAATCCCATCTGCTTAAAAGAATAACCCGTCTGTTTCTACCATTGATATAATCATATTTATAAAATTACATATTAACACACTCGCTAAATATTTGACCGTAGAAATATTTTTAAAAAATATAATAAAATATAATAAAAGTTATTTTTCTTATTTATAACAAAATTTATATTTAAGATAAACGTATCATATATTCGAAGAAACATAGCAAGGCATAAATAAAAATATGTAAGAATCTTGAAACGAAAAAAGAAAACAGAAAATTTAAAGTATGTTTTATACACAAAAAGAAAAGTGAATAATTTCAAAAGAAAACATCAACGGAAATTCAGCATATATCATATTATTATATAATAAACATCGAGTTTCAACATCAGTGCACTAAAAGGAAAAAACAACTTACCTCTGAAACATTCTATAAATCAAATGAGAGTAATGTAAAATAAATATAAATTATTTATAATGACAAAATATCTGAAACTAATCAACTTCTGGGGAACGCCGCATATGAATTTATTGTGCACATCGATGTACATATTAATACACATAAATCATGGGGAATATATAGAAAGTATGCTTCATTGCATGATATAAATATTATTTAGCTAACCGCTTTTCTAATTTAATTCTTGCTTTCTTTCTTCAGCATCCATTTTCGATAAAAAAAAAGCTCAACAAAACCACCAAAAAAAGGTGAATAACCGCCCAGCTATTTCCGATATATACGGCACTTCTGCACAATCCTACCTGCAACATTCCACTTATCTTCTCAAGTTCATTCCTCGCTTCCAGTTTGACGAAGACAGCGGCTCCAAAGAAGGTGTACAGCAGCAGCATCAGTAGGATGGCGGTAGTCGAGCTTACAATCTTCCCCAACAAGAGGCTAACCCGCCGCAGAGGGGTGGCCGCGCGGTAGTCTCCGGAGAAGGTCTCACTGAAGAAGCAGACGAACAGCACCTGGCCCATCTCGCGGCAGCAGGTTTGGGCCCGCTGTTGGGGAGTTGTCGTCCGGGAGGACCTGGCCGTGTCGGTGACCACGCTGTGGGGATAGTTTTCCCTGGTTGGGAGTGGGGGGGGT
>JAUZND010020073.1:0-25818 GCA_034780555.1 Coelogynopora nodosa | reverse complement strand
AGAATCTACAAAATTATTAGTATCGACTACTTGTAAAAATGGACACAATCCCCTTGATTTAATTCTACGGAAAATGTTCAACTGTTTTTGCAAAGAATCTAATTAAAAAAATCAACTATTCTCACTACAATGTAAATGTAGCCACCGATAGAAAATTAAGAAAATTTAATTAATGTAAATTGTTCATTATAATAAATTATTATAAATTGAAAATTTACAAACCTACTATCATCATTTATTAAATTTTATCAGTAGGCCTGCTTATGTAGTATAGTAAATTTATGTTTCCCGTCCTGTACTCTAGTAGTCCTTGTCCACGACAAAACAACAAATTTTTAAAAGTGCGATATAAATATTTTTTTTTCGTTGTTCTATGTTCTAGATTCTAGAATCTAGATCATAAATTTGTTGTCATAATTTTAAGATATATATATTTAATGTCATGCTTTTGTCGATTCGATTTGGATAAATTTATTTTTTCCAAAATATTTTTTTATAAATAATGTCAGTTTTTTTTAATTTTTTCGTACAATAAAAAAACTGTTTTAAATATTAAAAATACCAAAAACCTCATGTCCTCCTGCTACGCAAAACATTCCAATATCTGGTTCATAATTATAAAATGACAGGCCGTACAATTTTCTGGAATAACATTCCTAATTTTTAAAAATAATAAAAAATGTTTATAAAATTCATTTAAAATAAATTAAACAACTCTAGATACCTTTATAGTGGCATAATGTGAAAAGCAGACATTGGTGTCGATATTTTCCGACACTTTTCCGTTTTTCATAAAACTGGTCTTGTTGAAACAATTTTTTTTACAATTCACAGTGTCAGTAACATAATTAGTAGTGTTAAAATTTTAACAGCAATTCTGGTAAAATTATACCTTAATAATACCAATTGAAATATTTCTACATGTTTTGAAAATATTTTTGTCAGTTTCAACATTCTTATAACCGTGGTAACAGAATGTATTTTTAAAAACGTGATTATAATTATTTATAAAGATTTTGAAAGAATTTCCTCAATTTGAATGAACTCGTTAAATGAAAAGAAGGAAACCTCCAGTAGCCCTTTATTGTTTTACAAGATATTTCTTTTTTTAATAGTTTATTTATTTGAGTATGTGTGTCTTTTTACCAATCAAATAGTGTCAATATTTGGAGTTTTTGGAACCTTTCTTTTTAGTTTTATTTCTCCTTTGGATATTGATGTTTTTAAATTAAAAAAAGGCAGCGTCGGTTTTTCAAAAATGCAAAATACTGCTTGTAAAATGGATAGTAACCCTCCACAAAATCTTAGTACACGTTCAGTTGCACCAAATCATGTGGGAATTTTAATTAATCAATTTTCCAGAGAATATCACGAATTGGCTTTGGCTATTTATTTTTTTTGTTTGAAATCAGTAGTACAATTTACAATATATGATAAAGAAGGGCTTGTTGTACAAGAATGGCAGAGTATTATTTCAAAAATTACAAAACTTTTCAAGTGTAAAAGCAACATTTCATTTATTTTTTTCAAAGAAGGGTTAGTGAAACTCAAAGTTGATTTTATTGGAGACGATAAAAGTAAACAAAATTTTTTAATAATTTTAATAACTTTAGTTTTTTCTACTATAAATATTGCCTTTTGTAATGAAATTGGCGTTGGTGTTTTTTATGACCATTTATTAGAACCTTTCAATCAAAAAAATGCCAGTTTTGATAGCGTCGAACAAAAAATTTCTTGTAAATTTTAATTTTTTAATTTTTTAATTTTTTAATTTTTTTTAGCACAGATAAACTCAGATAGTATGGAACTACTTGTTGGTTTCACTGATTACGATCAGTTGGATAGATTTTTACCGCTGCATTTGCAAAAGGCAGAAATTTTGTAATTTTAAAATTCATTTTTTATATTCTTCGAATTTTAAAATTTGTAACGATTAGTTTTTTACCTCGTCAAAGTTTGAACCAAATTACTTTAAAAACCATATCTTACATTTTACGCCAGTATTACTGCACAGAATTTCGGCTTGGTGTGTAAATTGTAGTTAATTAATAAAAATTCTATTAAAATTTTAATATTGTTAAAGTAAAAAAATGCACCTGCCGGGAATCGAACCCGGGTCTGTTGCATGGCAAGCAACCATCATGCCACTGGACCACAAGCGCTTATTATTGTATTTGTTATTTAATATAACTATTTAATTATTTATTCAATGTGTACATAAATTGATATTTAACTTTTAAATTAAAAGTTTTAATTAATTTTATTAAATAAAATTAAAAATAATGTTATTTTTAATACAAACTCTAGATTATTCACTTCTTGATACTATTTTTTATTTGATAGAATTTACAAAAATGCAGTTTATTTTTACGTCACTAAAGATACCATCTACGTGATTTATCGGAGCTGATCCTTCAGCGTTCCTTTTAGTGATGATTAATCTCCTTTTTAGGCTTTTAAGTTGAAATTTAATATTGTATCACATTATCCTGAGGCAAAGGAATATTTTAATTGTATGGTGGATAAATTATCGGTCAATTGTGTTTACATTTCATTTATCTCGTTTCAGCATTAAAACAACTACATATATATTTGTTGATTTTTTACATAATTATCTCAAACTTTTAATTTTATAATGAATAAAATATTGTATAACGTCATTTTCGTATTGGGTAGACCGGGCACAGGTAAAGGTACACAGTGTAAATACATATCTAACGTAATTGGCCTTATTTATTTTTAAAAAGAATTTGATAATTTTATTTTAGAAATTTGGGTATGTTCACCTATCTGCTGGAGATTTGTTGAGAGCAGAAATGAAAAAGGAAAAATCTCCTTATCGATCTCTTATTGACCGTCATATCGTAGCAGGGACTATTGTTCCAGTGGAAATCACATGCAATCTTATTAAAATTGTAATTTTGTTGAAATAATCTTTAAAAAATTAAATTTCTTGAAAATTAATTACATTTAACAAAAGTATAATTTATTATTTTAGGCTATGGAAGAAGGTTATACGAAAAACCAATCTATAAATTTTTTAATTGACGGATTTCCTCGAAACAAGGACAATATTGAAGGATGGACAAAAGTAATGAGCGACGTAGCTTTGCTTAAATTAGTTCTGCTTCTTGAGTGCGAAGAGCAAGAATGTATTCGACGTTGTTTAGGAAGAAATGTTGGTAGAACAGATGATAACATGGTCTCTTTGAAAAAGAGGTTAACATTATTTTTTAATTTTTAAGCTGTTAAATTTATTTAAAATTAGAATGGATGTTTATGAAGAAACAGTAGCAATTTTAAAATATTTTTCGCAGTACGATTTGATACAACGAGTCGACACAAACAGAAAACTGTCACAAGTTCACCGAGACATTGATGTTATTATTCAAAAGTTGTAATTTTTAATTCCATCTTTATTTTGTTTTTAAAATGTTGAATTTCATTATTTTTACTTTATATTGATGAAATTGAAGAGTAGTAGGATGTTCGTAGATCGTCGTCGGAAATTTCTAATTTTTTAGTTAATAATTTTTATTTTTGTTATACGCTAGTTCCAAAATATATGAACATCTAATGCATTGACATTATTAAAATTTTACAATTTTCGTAATATAAATGGATGATAGAGATACAAATTAATTATTAAAAAAATAAATTTAATAAGTTCATTTATTTTAAAATTATGCATGATAATGTCCAAAATATTAAATTTTAAAGTAATTTAAATATAAATGATATTAGAAAGGGCAAAAATGCTAATAAAAAATGTAGATTTTCAAAAAAAATAACTAATTATTAGACACCATTATATAAAATTGTTTAGATTCATGAAAATATGTTTTATGACTGCTTTATAAATATTTTCTAAAAATATTCATTTTTAAAAAAAATCAATATTTAAAGTTTTTATAGTCATATTTTATAAAATAATTAATTTTTTGAAAAAAAAATTGGTAATATTCTTAATCCATATAGTTCTATTTATTTTATGAACATAAGGAATTTTTATAATGTCATAGTAAAATGTTATTACGTAAACAATAATAAACATAAATAAGTTTAAATCTCGAATGGTTAATCGTTTCATTTTAACATTCTCGATTTACCAAACAGTCACTTTTCCTCAATCGGAACAAATAATCAATGTACAATATATTTTGGAATTAGCGTATATTTTTTAACTCAAATTTTTTACCCAAATCGCTAATGCCAGAACAGGAAGTAATATCGATATTTATACTGTTTTTTAATTTACTTTTGTCCTCTAGAGTTTTTCTTTTTGTCAAATTTTGTATGCTAGTTTCCAAGTCTGAAATTTGTTTTTCGTGATTTTTTAGTTTTATTTTGAAATGTTGATTGGTTTTTTGTGGACAAATCTTTAATATTTTTAATAAATTATAATTATACATTTTAATTACTGATGAATCTCTTAGCTGAGTTTCCAATTGATGTATTCTTTGTTGTAATGATTCTTAATTGGTAAAATAATTTTATTATTATTTTTATTTTTACCTTGTTTATTATTATTGTAGATACTATCTTGTTGTAATTTATTTACGTCATCTACTGTACTTTGACTAACAAAAAAAAATTAATTTAAAAAAAAAATTAATTTTAATTACAATCGTTTTAATTTTTCGTCAATTTTTCTCATTTGGTGAAAAATTTGTTTATTTTCATTTTCGCAGTATCTCTGCAGATTTATAATTTTATTTTCTATACTAGACACGTTCAATGCGAGATTTTCGTCCTTAGATGTTGTAAAAGTTACATTGTTTTTTTTATTTTTTTCCATTTGTTTTTCTAATTTTTTCATGTTGACTAAAAGAAAATTATTATCAATAAATGTTATTATGAATCTACATTTTATTCCGTTAATATTGTCATTGAGCATTTTGTTGCCTTCAGATATTGACGAGACTTTACAGGCCAAATTTTCAACCAGCTATTGAATTTTTAAAATTGAATATATTTTTAAAATATTTGTATACATTAGTTGATGCAATATTTTTTTGTACAGGCATGGTAGATGACAATTTATCTGAAAATGGAATATAATTGTAATTGTCCACTTTCAAGTCCATGGTTTTAGTGTGTCTTCTCAACATTGACTAGAAATATTAACATTATGAATTTATGATAAAAAAAATATTTATATTTTAAACATTTTACTCTGATATTTGCCAATCTTTCATCTATTGTTTCCATTATAACGAATATTTTTTTTAATTTTTAACTAAGACCGTTTCATTACAAAGTCTATCTCAGTAAACTGGAGTTGTGTTTAACCATGTTACTGCTAGAAGAGTTATGATATATGTAATTTAAAATGAATAAATTGTTTTTAGGTTGAATGTGTGTATGCGTTTTTCAAAAAAAGCAGGTATAATAAAATATTATTCCTTTGAAGGTGACTGGAAATTTCTCAGGCGTATATTTTGATATGAGGTGTAGTTTTTGATATTGTTTTTTGAAATATATTTGAGTATGGATATAAATAGTCATTTGAAAAGTTGTTGGATACTGTCAGATTTATAATAAATTTATAAAAAATATTTATAATCTTATTGTTTTTTGTAAATATTATATTATTATAATATAAAAAAGTACAGAGAAGTAATGCTGAGAGTAATAATTGTATTTAATATTATTATTGGTAATTTTTAAAAAATGCTATAAAACCAATAATTTATTTAATAATACAATCAAATGCTTTTAAAATTAATAAATGTTGAATAAAAAGATAAATTTCTTTTAAAATACAATTAAATGCTTTTAAAATTAAAAAATGTTCAATAAAAATATTAATTTCTTTAAAAATACAATTAAATGCTTTTAAAATTAAAAAATGTTCAATAAAAATATTAATTTCTTTAAAAATACAATTAAATACTTTTAAAATTAAAAAATGTTCAATAAAAATATTAATTTCTTTAAAAATACAATTAAATACTTTTGAAATTAAAAAATGTTCAACAAAAATATTAATTTCTTTAAAAATACAATTAAATGCTTTTAAAATTAAAAAATGTTCAATAAAAAGTTAAAATTACATCTAATGTTTAATTGTCTAGTCTGTAAAATCTTGTCATGTTTACCATTTCGAAAATTTGTCATTTATGTCAACAAAGATGATTAAAAATAATTAACTAAACAAATAAAAAGGGACTCTTTTCTCTCTTCCAACTAACCGTGAGGTTTAATTTTGTAAATACATTCAAAATATTCAGAATAACTAACGTTGAACAAATAAATTTTATTTGCTTATTTCAAAAGTTGTATCAAAACTGACAAAATGGTCTATTTACATTAATTTCATTCCATTATTTGTCATTGGGATAATATTTTATTAAAATCTGTTGTAAACTAAATGGATGAGAAAATTACGAGTAAAATTGTATAAAAAAGCTTTCAAGAATCTATTAGAATGATTCGACGACATTTTTTGTTTTGGAGTGGCATTAGAGTGCATTGTTGTTTCACGGTGATTCACCTGAAAACTTGTAAAGCTTTACAATGTCATCCATTGCATTGGGTAATTTATTTGGTAATTTTCATCATTTTAAAAAAATATATTTTTATTTTTTCCACAATTTTTAATATAATAATTAATGCTAACGCATTTCTAGCAGGAACTTAGCAGATGGACATTATTTGAAGTAATATGATGTAGCGGTAATAGTTGAAAAAATAAAACCCACTTGAAAGACTTTCCATTCGATCGAGATGGATCGTGACAAACTTGCAATACAATTTCCTATATCTAGATTGAAAATTTTCTGTATAACAGTAAAAATCGGTATATCTTTCATGTCAAGTAATAGTCAAACAAAACTTTCAAAAAGTTTCAAAAGTTTAAATTTGGTTCTGAAAATATTCGGATTATACCGCAGATAATTATGACCTTCATTTATCTCCACAAGTTAAAAGTGACAATCAAATTTTGATTCTGAAATTTGCTTTCGTCTTTATAGTTTTATTGCATCATTGAAAGTTTTTAAAGCTTTGATTTTAAAAATTGATTCATAATATTGCATAAAAATTTATTTAGAAAACTCAAGAAAAAGGGAAAAAATGTACACTGCAAATTAAAAAAATACGTTATACGTTCAAACTCTCAACATTTCCGCCTAATTGTGAAATTAATTTAAATTAACAAGTGAATTTTATTTAATTTCGAAAGTTACATCTGTCTCATCTCATGTTAACGATTTCTGAGTTGGAATAGGTTCAATTATCTAGATAGTTTCAGAAAGAAATTAATTTCAAAGTCTACGGATTTCATTCCAATTGAAACTTTTGTATTTGACGGTAACTTTTTTATTTACTTTTTATTCAAAAAATTTTAAAAATTAAATACAAATTCAGTGAATCTTTTTAAAAACGACCACCATATGATGGTTTCATTTGGAGTCGTTATATCAGAAAATGTAACAAATAAAAATTGAAAGAAAAATGAAATAGAAAATAAAATATAATAAAAATTATATTAATTATTAATCCGTGCCATTTATCTTTGCCATAGGCCTTTTTTCTATTCCAGCACGTTTTGCATCTAAATCATAATAAACAAATTATAAATAAAACCAATTAACAAATTTATAAATGAATTTTATATTATGATCATCTGGACAACCGGTCATTATTAAAATTATTATTTATATCATATGACGGTAAATTACATTTACCCAACACTTTCAGCTGATTTAATATGTCATATATTTGTCAACTTTCAAAAATTATTAGTGCGTAAACACTGTTGTTTTAATTTTAAAATTATATATAATTTGATTGTTTATATTATAAACTTTATAAAATTTTAAAATTTAATTTTAATTAATTAATCCAATTATTATTACACAATTACATTAAATTACAGTCACCTAGTAACCAATATAAGCTATAAATGTAAAACTTACCTGTAAAGTATCCTACTGAATCTTTATGACTCAAAATTTGAAATTTGAAGATTTAGTGTAAATCTTTATAATGAAGTTAAAATAAAAGTTTAAGGGTGAAACAACCTAACATGTAATGGCCAATGGTCATTATATACAGCATATTGTATCTTACTGTATGCCATGATGAACAATATTTATCATGTCACTAATAATAATTAAAATTAATACTAGGAACTTAACCATCAAGCGGATTTAAGTGAAACGTAGTTATTTTACCTGAAATTTAAAATTTGGAGGATTACAACTAGTAATTTAGCAGTTATTAAATATCACTAATCACACTAAATGTTGTAATATCTCTTTGAAACTGAAAAGTATAAGCGGATAATTATATTAATCATTTATATAATAAATTACATAATAAAGTTGACAATATAGGTTAAATATATTAAAAAATTGAAAATTGAAGTAATTTAAAAAATCTTTTAAATAAAAAAAATAATTTTTTACATAATTTTAACTTTTGTTTATTTAGATCTTTCCAACATCTCACCATCTCTAAAGTTGCAATCCACCTGATCAAATATTTACTCAGCAGCTGGCCCGATTAATTTTTACAAAAGAAACAACCACGATTACATCATACAGGTAACATTTATCATAGATACGTAAAATGACTATTTTTACTTGTATGTAAAACTAGCATTTTATATCAATTTTTTATTGAAAACTTTTTTTAAAATAATTTAATCGTCACTAGACTCTACTAAATTAAAAGTACCTCGCAGTCAGCTTTATTTTTTATTTGCTCACCTGTTCTCGACATTGAGAAATATATAAACCATTCTTGTCAAAACATTACAATATTAGCTCTCAATCTGGTAATTATAATACTACAAACTTTATAAAAAATAAATATTTAAACCCAACAAGGGTATATCGATAAAGAGTATCTTTTGTAAATCTCATATATAATTAAAGCAAATATTTGATTCAGTACTTTTTAGTTATAGGGAAAAATGTCTGGCAACCATCTACCTTATGGAAATACCAATACCAGTTCATCTCCTCATATGAGCGTAAATATGGGTAATAACGGACCCAAATACGACACAAGGATGACAAAACCGGCAAATAATATCAACAACAACTCCCAATTGCTCCAAAACAATTCTAGTCCCGGATTCAAACAAAATTGTGGAGATAATTTCATATCTTCCCCCAGTAATCAAGACTGCAACATTGCCAATTACCATACTGATTTATTCGCCTCACTCAGACAACAGCAATCACCCAACATGCAAATGCAATCTCCCAACCAATACCACTCTTCTCTAGGAATGAATTTTATAAACAACCAGTTTCCCAATTCGGTCGACTTGCAAGATGCCAATCAGTATTTAAATTACAATAATGGCATAATGGGTAATGGCAATTTTGAAAATCCCAATATGGCGTCTATTAATGCCGTGGCTATGGCTGCAGCTCAATACCATCAACAGCAAAACAATGGAAATTTCATCCCCCCTAACCAACCTGGGTTTCCCATGCCGTACCATCAAAATATGATGATGAACGGAAATTTCATGCCCAACAACGGAGGCCAGTCTGTAGGACACGACAAAAATTTAATGTCCCAGCACAATAGTTTGTCCTTATTAAATTCACAAAGCTGCAATCAAATGCAAAGAGGGTTTCCGATGGAGAGTGGTATCATGAATGGTGGGATGGAGCCGCATAATGAAATGGGATCCCCTCAAATGTTTGGTCAAGTGGGGAGAACTTACAACAACAACATTGCAAACAATGCTACATCCAATAGTCTGCTGAATATAGATGGTTTAGGCAACATTATCAACGTTCCGGGAAATCAAAATATGGGAGATGGTCGTTTCGATCGTCCTTCTTCCGTTGACAGCGACGTTCACAGTCAGCTAAACATGCACTCTGCCGCAAATATGCTTTCTCCTCAGTCTGGTCAAAAAAGAAGAAACTTACCCATTTCCAAACCTCCATATTCTTACATTTCCTTAATTACCATGGCCATACAACAGAGTCAAAACCAAATGTGTACGTTAAGTGAAATTTACAACTTTATTATGGATCTTTTCCCCTTTTATCAACAAAACCAGCAGAGATGGCAAAATTCCATCAGACACAGTTTATCCTTCAACGATTGTTTTATAAAGGAGCCCAGAACCCCCGACAGACCTGGAAAGGGTAGTTACTGGAAATTGCACCCCGATTCAGGCGACATGTTTCAAAACGGCTGTTATCTTCGAAGACAGAAGCGATTCAAATGTAACAAAAAGCAAAACCCCGGGAAAGGACGCAAATCTTGCAAACAATCCATGGACGGAGATGACCAAGATTTCCGAGATAAACACGACAGGCTACAACACATGGACAATGACAAATACATGTACCAAAACGACTCTGTCTACAACGATATGAATATTTCAATCATTAACATTAACAAAGAACTTCACAATGAAGGCCTCAATAATGATCATCATGACATTTCCATCATAACCAAAAACATGCTGAACGATGACATGAAAAATGACTCTATGCAACATGAAAGTATCAAGGACTTGTCGCAGGAAAACATGATTATAAACCAACGGACAAATGACTTGAATGAAGCCCAATTAGACCCAGAGAAAAACGACATTACTTTGTATGATTTTCATCAAAATACAAATCAGAATGAAAATCCAAACATGGCCAATATAGGATATACAATGGAAATGAACAATATTAACAATAATAACAATATCAACAACTTTTATAACACTGAAATGCCAGACTTTACCGGAGTAGCCCCCTATAACATGAACTTGTCTACTTTAGCTTCCAACGTGAACAATATCAACGACAACATTATCAACTGTTCCCAGAATGTGACAAGTTGTAGCCATGTTGAAAGTGGAGATAATAATGGTCAATTTGCTCCCCAACAGAATGTAAATTACAGCCATTTGGAGAATAATTATGCGGGTTATGGTAATTATGCCCCTCAGAATATTTATCAGGATAATGTAAAAGGAACTGCCACTTTTTATTCACAGACTGAAGAAGGAAAGAATTTGTCGGGTAATTTGAATGTCTCGGGAAATACCAATATTAGTGATGTTTCGAATGAGATTGAAAAAAATTGTCTGGAACCGGAAAATGGTAAATTTTATTTTTAATTTTAAATTTAATTTTCAATGTCATTAATTTATTTTGCTCTTTTATGAATGACATTGAAAAAATGAACAAATATAAAACATATCGTTATTTTTGAATAACAAAATTTATAAATAATAATTTAGATGATGTCAAAATCGAAATCACAGATGGAAAAAAATGCGAAACCATCTCTCTACATTAAAAGTCTTTGTAAAACACTCTTTAAATCTATCCAAATCGACGATTTTAATGTTAATACGAGTAAACTTGCAACTCGGTATTTATTGCTGTTTTATATGCTGTCTGATATCAGCATTTCTATTTATAACCTATAAATACATATATTTTTTACAAAACGTTTTCAAAACATGTTATATAAGATTAATTAATTTCATAAAAGAATTATTACCTTGAAAATTAAATCCACACGGTTTTTTGAAAGTTTATAATAAAATAAAGACGTCTATTTAGGCTCTACATTGTAGGGAGCCATTTTCTAGCTGTTAATCATTTTATAAAGTTGTTGGTTGGAATTATTTTGCAATCTAAAATTCTCAAATATATTTATCAGTTTCCAGTATTAAATAATAAATATTTGCTTCATTTATGTTAACAATTTAAATATTTGGAAATGGCAGTTTCTTATTGGTTAGAATTGTGATAGATAAAGTTTACTATGCAAGCAAGAGTTTAGAAAGACGCTTCTCAGAGTTTGGATTCAATTTAAATGTGATTATTCATTTCGAGTGCTAAATTTTAAAGGGTCAATTTTGATAAAAAAATTTTTTAATTTTTTATATTTTTTTTATAATTTTTGTACAAAAAATGTTTTCAGTGATTAATATTGATTCAGTTAAATTTATCAAAACAATTTATCACGTTTTCTGACAAAATGTCCAATATTTTGATGATAATTTTGATAATTATAATTTTATAATGCAAATTTTAAAATTTCTGATACATTTTTGTATTTATTTTACCATATAGGTCGTAAATGCTTCTTTCAACTTTCTTCTCACGTGTTGCAGTGATACAAAATTAAAATTGACCTAAAAACATGGCTCTGGGAGCTCTGCTTTAAACTTTACTGAAACTGTGTGTTTTCTCAATGGAAGTATAATTATCATGTAGAATTTTATATAGAATCTATAATTCCAATCTTACTTGCTCGAATTTAACAAGAGATCACGATATTATAAATTTATTATAGTTTTATTAGTATAAAAAACACTTGTTATTTTTTTTATTTGATAAATTTTTCAATGAGTAAATCAAAAGGAGGACTGCTGTTGTATTATAAAAGTAAGAGTTTTAATTTATCATTTCAAGATCAATATAATGATAAAAATGATTTACATTTTTTAAAATTATTGTTTAACATAGGTGGTATTTTCAGTGGTGGTTGGAAGTCAATTTATGTGGAACTATATGACGACAGTTCAATATTTTGGTACTCTAGTGATAAAAGAAAAAAGGTCAAGGGAGGAGTTAATTTAAAGGTAACGAACAGGGACGGCGATCTATGAAAAAATTTGGGGGTACAAAATTATAAAATTTTTGAATCATCACAAAAGTTGCTTTAAATGTTAAGTTCAAACAAGTGTTTATAAATTCAAAAATTATTTTTTAATATTGAGATATTTTACGGGAGTACATGTACCCCCCCCCCGCACCCCCCATAATCGCCGCCCATGGTAACGAATCATTAATTAATAATTTAAATTTTATAATTAAATTTTTTTACAGCAGGTGAAAGATTTTCTAGCTGTTGGACCATTTACAAGACCTATTCCCAAAAGACCTACATTACCACACTATTCACAAGAATCTCTGTATTTAGCAATTCCGAGGAATGCTAGTACGAGCGCCAAGATTAACTGGTTTCTTTTTTCAGACGAGAATAATTTAAAGTATTTTTTATTAAAAAAATTAAATGTTTATATTATGATAAATTATAATCATAGAGAGTGGATGACTGCAATTTCGAAAACGGTTTGTTAAAAATTTTAAAAATAAAAAATAAAATTTTTATAAAATTACTGTTAGTTGCCGAAACCGCCTAATCACCCATCTAATGATAATAATGGTTATAAAATTATTATACATTATTTTTATTGTTTTTTATTTTTATAAATTTAGTTAATAATCCACCTCTATATCGATCCACAGATGCATCTCAAGCACCATATGCGAGTACGCCAAATATCCCTGTTTCACCAGCAGCGCCATTAGCTGCAGCGGGCACAGGAGCAATTCTTGGAAATCAATTGAGACGCAACCAACGTCAACAGCCCCAACACTACGGAAATGGCGGTTATGGATATAATAGAGGGGGCAATTCAGGAGGGTTTGGTGGAGGTGGAATGCTCACTGGTATTATAAAATAAAAATAAATAATTCACCGAAAGAGGCTTCTTAATTTAATTATTAATTATAATTATAGGAATGGCTCTTGGAGGTCTTATTGGTTATGGGTTTGGTGGTGGCTGGGGTAATCACGGATGGGGACATTACGATCATGACACAAATATAACCAATATAACAAACACTGAAAATGTTGAAAATAATTACTACGACGCCAACAATAATAACGAATTTGAATCGGCTGATAATGGCATGAATGACACAAACGTCATTACTCAAGATAACGACATGTCGCAGTTTCGGGGGGCGGGATATACGGAAGACTATAACCCCACACAGAATGACGACTTTAACTATGCGCAGTATGATGATGGGGTAGGGTATGAGAATGATAACGACTTATCGTATACTGGATATGATAATAATTCAATAGAAGGTGGTTATGAAGCCCAGGATTATGATTATGGCGGTGGAGATGATTATGGCGGTGGGGATGATTACGGTGATTTTTAAATCCAACTCACATGAAAATAGACATATAAAATAAATGTGTACATGATTTATTATAATTAAAATTTTTTTAACGAATTTTGAAGCTGAATTGATTAATTAAAAAATATTTAAATAATATTAAAAAAACTTTTTTACGTTTATTATAAACTATTTAAAAGTGTTATAACCTACTCCGAACTTCATAATTTCCAGCATTCGTTTCATAATACACTGCGGCTACAAACTTGTACGAATTTTGTTGGTTACAGTTTACCCGTTTAATTCTTATTCCAGAAAAGGCATAAAGTCGTATTTGAAACTCAAAAGATACGGGTTTGTTCATATCTTCATAAGTAGATGATTGCACACTGGGAAGTTGCATATCTAGTCGGATATTTGCGTTTCTGTCACCCTAAATTATAAATTAAACAGAATACAGTACAATATTCAATTAATTAATTATTATTATATATTAATCTAACGTGAAATATGGGAATCAGCCATTGGCACTCGGAATATTCTGGAACATATCTTACTGTTCCCACTTTTAATTTGCTAAATCTGGGAGAATAACAGTCTGATGGAACTGGAATTTTTATTTTAACATTTCTTGCCACTAAACCTTTTGGGAAATTACTAGATATCTGGAGATCTATTGACCCGCTGTTTCCGTGTATTTCGGAATGGAAGTTTACGGCAAAAATGGGCTTTATCTTGATTTATAAATAAGTTTTTATAGCTATTAAAAAATTCAATTTTTACCATTATTCGTATTTTATAAGTCATTAATTCCGATTGACCATCAGGTGGAATGCACAAAATGTTTTCAGACTTGCTGTAATCACTAAGTCTTACACATTGATGGAATTTTATACCTTCCAGTTCAAAGGGTAGTTTTCCTAATAGAAAATTAGGAAAAAAGAAATAATAATTTTTAATTTTTTTAAAATTTTTAAAAAAACCTTGAATCTCCTTTTCATTCTTTTTTATTCTGTCATTGAATTTAATGGATATCATTGGCATCCCTGATAAATGACAGTTCATAATTACCTTTCCTACAACTTCATGTTGTAGTATCCTACCTTGGCTGTCAATCTGAAAAATTAAATTAGTTATTAAACGAAAATTAATATAATTAAAATTAAATATTTACTAGCGTATTTATAGATTCGACTATATCAAATAAAATCTCGTTGCTGGGGTATAAAATGCCAGGCTTTCTCCAGGAAACTGCCGCTGTTACAGCCGAAGGAATGACAGGTAGTTTTACATTTTCATTGAAAAAGCCCTTTTGAGTAATAAATCTAAAAATTAATTAATTTTGTAAAAATTAGTTTTTTACTCTTTCAATATATTTGTCTCTGTCGTTTGAGGGTACCCAAAATCGATAATTTCATCCAATAGTTCGTAAATGATGATGAAGTTGTCTTTTACTGATTCTGATGTTATGTTTTTTATGTAGTTTTCCAAAACGTGCACGATTTTGTACAAAAATTCATAACACATGATTATATTACAATTTTCTTTAGTTGATCCAACAACTAATAATAAAATAAGAAATAAATTTTTTTAAATTTCATTACAATATATATCTTTGTATCGAATATACGGGAAAAAGTACTTGTTGAATCGGACGATGGGAGCATGATTGCCATTTTGCTGTTGGTCGTGTAATCTATTTATAAAATGGTTTATGCATCCCATGGGTACATCCCCTCTGTAATTCCTTTGAATCAAGACCTTTAATATAAAATGTAGTGAATTTATGAGATTATTTTAACATCATTTTATTTCAATTTTACCGTTCCATTTGAATGTAAAATATGAATAGATGAACAGGACATGCCGAAATAAAAAACGTACAAAATATTAAACAAACAATGAAAAGTTTACATTGTGTTTCACATAAACTTTATTTATATAATTGGGTCATTAAGTAAAATTTTAATATACTGTTGAAAATTTCTAATGGGAAAAGGTTTATATTATAAACCGTTATAAAAGCTATAAAGAAAAAGAAGCGAAAAACGATTTATTTAAACTAAAAAATTTATTTTTACTTTCATTTTTAAATTCACACTTTTTTCTAACGATTTTTTTACAAAAATGCGCTCAAAAAACTTAAAAAAATGTTCTAAAAACGTCAATTTTTGAAATAATTTTCCACGTTAATTATCATGACAATGCAATAAAGTTTGTTGTCTTATTTGTATGATAAGTGAAAATTTAAAATTTCGGGTTGAAATTACTTGTAAATAAGTTTTTTTTAAAAAAATGTCTTCTCCCGAATACGAGTCATTTGAGATAAACGACCAAGATATTGAAGATGAATTCAACCCCAATAGGACTAGATATCGCCAATCCAAAGAAGAAGCACTTTACGGTAAAAAAATAGTTTTAAAAACTTTCATAGTAATATTTCTTTTTTTTAAATATATTTTTAGGAATTTGGACAGAAAAAAACAAATTTGAAAAACCTGAAAATGAGACACAAGGAAAACACATTCAGTTTGTGTCTGGGAGTATTTTGAATTTGAATAAAAAGTGTAAAGATGATGAAATTTCGGTAAATGGATAAATGTATCATAAATATTTTTTCAAATTTCAGGATTCAGACCACCCAAACTCTGAAAGTGAAGAAATTACACAAGATAAAGACCCACAAACACCAATCGTAGACAAACCTAGCAAGTAAAATATTTGTAAATCATTTATATTTTGATTAATTATTTAGATCTTTTGGTTCATGGCAAAAATACACAAGTGGAATCGGAATGAAACTAATGCAGAAAATGGGACATGTTCCGGGCCGCGGTTTAGGAAAGAACCTACAAGGAATCGTTAATCCTGTAGTAGCGAAAAAAAGAAAAGGAAAAGCAGCCCTAGGTTTTTATGAAAATGAGCAAAGCATGTCTCGAAATGTGGACAGCGATTCAGACCAAGAATACTCAAAAAAAGATAAAGATAAAAATAAAAATTTAGAAAAAAACAAGGAAATTAATAAATACATCAAACCCGTCGTAAAACCATGGAATATTGCTTTCGAAGCTTCTGTTCATAAAAAAGAATACCTGCAATCTTTAAAATCTAAAGAAAAAACTCATTTACCTGATAATAAAATAAACTTCGACATTTACACGGATAAAGTTATCGACATGACTGGTAAAAAGACAGTTTGTGTTGAATATAGTTCCATTTCTTCAAATATGTCGAAACATGCGTCTTTAAATAATTTTGGAGAAAATGCCACGTTTCGTATAAAACAGGTGAAGGATGAATTTGAATCAAAAGTTAAAGAAAATGAGAATAAACGACTCAATTTCGACAAAATTAGTGAAAATATAAAGAATGAATTTGATGAAAATTTAAAAAAAGAAAAAATACTTAAAAAAAAGACTGAAATTTACAAAAATATTCTAAATGACACCAATAAACTAAAGCACAACATTTCTAATGAAAAATTGGAAATGAAAATCAACCTCGTTACAAATTTTATCAATAATATCGTTCAAAATGCGACGGTAATGGAAATTATACCTTTTGAACATTTACGAAAATTCATGCTGATTGCCGTGTACCCTCTTGTAAACGAATTGCTTGAAACTTGGGACATTATTAGACAGCCTACTCGTTTTTATGACATTTTTTACAATATTTATCAAGATTGGGGAAACGCTTATTTGGAAAAATGCTACGATGAATTTGTTTGGAACCTGCTAGTTTTGAGATTACTCTGTCAGTTGAAAGGGTGGAACCCAGTTGAAGAATCGAAAGGAATAATTGAATTTCTAAACTCTTTTCACGGCATTTTACCACAGAATATTTACAACTATATTGTAGCCAAAATATCGCTTATTTTGGTACACACTGTCAACCAATGGAACCCTTTACAAGATGTTGTTCCAATACACAAATGGACCATAATGTGGAAAGGTGTTGTTGAGACTGGACAAATTTTCAACGTTATTTTGAAAAAAATGTCTACTTTTTTAAAATATTGGTCTGTTGAAGATTACTCTGCGAAAAATATGATTGTACCGTGGGTTGGGGTGTTGGAAGGTGTGAAACTGGCTAATTTTATGCAAGTTAACATTTTCCCAAAATTGTATCAAGAAATGGACAAATTGCAAATAAACCCAAAGCATCAGGATATGGAGTGCTGGGAAAATGTTTTTATATGGGAGGGAGTTTTACCTCACGTTTTTTTAATAAAGATTGTGGTGGATGCGTTTTTTCCAAAGTGGATGTCTGTTTTAAATAGATGGTTGAGAATTACTGATCCAAATTTGACTGAGATTGCAAAATGGTTTAGTGCCTGGAAAGTAAAATTTCCAGAGAGTTTGGAGAGGGATCAAGAAATTAAAAGTTTACATTTTTTTGTTTAAATTATTTAATTTAATTACATTTTTTAGAACACTTTAATAAAGCTATACAATTAATGAATGCAGCAATGACTGGAGATTTACATAAAACGAAGGATGTCCTTTATGAAACACATGTTTTTCTTTTTTTAATTTTATTTTAAATTTAATCATGTATTGTTAGTACATACAAACCAACACTCATGTCAACCCAATCACGATAAAGGAATTGGTTGAGAAAAAGGGCTATGAAAAAAACATTATATTTGTCCCAATTACCAGTAGTATTAGTCATACGAAACAGTTGTACAAATTTGGATTGCATACTATCTATTTTGAGAACGATGTCGTTTTTAAAAAGGGTTTAGATGGTCAATTTTATCCAATATCTGTGAAGGAACTTTTGAAATGAGTTTTATTTGTAAATAAATGTAAATTTTTTAATTATTATTATTAACTAATTAATAATATTACCATAAATTATGATAAAAATATCACACTGTCATGTCGGCCTTCTTTGTTGATAAAACACGCGCACAATTAATTGCACTGACTTTTATTTAAAACGTTAATCATAATTCTATGCCCCAGGCTAAATAAATTTAAAAAACCACCACATGGATTAATAACAAAGGATTAAATTTAATAATTGGCGCCAAACATTAACAAATTTATTGATAAATTACATTTATAACAACAAAACTAAAATAAACCATCACCAGATGTTTACATATCCATAACAATATCATAGTTATCGCGCCGGACGAATAACTTTATCTGTTGACGACAATTACAACATGTTACAAATTTATTATTTTATTTATTTTGCAAACAATATTGTTGAAAGTGTTTAATTTATTCCGAAACTACACATTATTCAAGAAATTAGTCACAAAAGGTATTATTATTACTAATTTAACTATAAATTTATCATTTAAAGATGTATTTTTTAAAAAAACAAAATTCCAGTATAGGATAATAAGTTACTAAATTGTCAAACTATATAAACTTCCATAATCCATCAACAAGTTCATCTGGTTTTAATAGCCGTCGATAGATCAAATTTCATACGCGTGAGACCTTTGAATGGCATACAGTTTGATCAAGACTCTTGAATCAAGAGAAATTTTTATTTGATTTTTTAAATTCCAGCATGAAAAATTAGTACTGGAGTATTTGTTATATTATTAGAATCATTATATAATTCAAAAGTATCAATTCTATATAATTTTTGTAATTCATACTTGAGTAATAAATTATTACCCCAATCCATGTCTGAAATACAAAATTCCTCAATCTCGATTAATTTAATAAGAAATTCAAATTGACATTCTAATAATATTACTAAAATTATATTTTTATTTTGTTTGTTGATGGATATTTTATTTGTTTTTTGTTTATTGGTGTATTTGTTTAAAATTTAAAAACTCACCTGTTAACCTACTTTATTTATTTCAACTTTCAGAGTTTTGGAAAATTTTATATTTGTTAAATTTTGCAAATTTTGGTTACATTAAATTTACAGCTTGTTAAAAGTGTAAATTTATCACAGGTATTGTTTTATCTGTTTTTATTAAAAAGTATTAGTTTGTGAAATTTAACTTGCTTCATCCGTTTTATTTAGATTTCTTTCAATATTGACGATAAATCAAATCCATAAAATATTTGATATGAAGGAGCAAATGCTGTCTCATATATTATTTTGTTCATCGTGTAGCAAGTATTGTTACAAAAAGAAGGTGTTTAGGTAATTTTTTTAAATTTTTAAATATATTTATTAGTGTGTTTTAAATTTTATTAAATTATTAATCACATTTGAACGACTCAAAGAAATGTCGATAAATCTTGTGTAAAGTGTATAAACCGCTTTGAGAAACCGAATCACAAAATATTTCAAATATACATTTGAAAAATGTACGTCATTATTTTTTCAAAGTTGATTTTTAATGACAGCCCTCGGGCAAATTTTACTGAAATTAAAAGAGTAGTAGGGTTTATTTTTGTAATTGGCTTTTAATCCGGATGACTTTCATATTTTTGACGGAAATTTACTGCAATAAATATATACATTTCAAAACTTGTCTGCCAAAAAGTTTTTATATATAATACTGCTCTACATTTCATGCTATGAAATATGGTTCATTTTTTATAATTTTCGCAAATTTGATTGATTTTTGTTGATGAAAAATTGTTTTTTTTATGGATAAGTTTGGATATAATTATCGAGATTTGTTTAATTTTATGAAAAATAAAAAGGTATATTAATTTAAACTGTTAATTTAAATTTTTGAGATTAATATTATTATAAATTGATAAATTTTGTTTACAATTGTTTGAATTTCAAATTGAAACAACGAACAAAAATGTTTTTTGAAAAATCTTGTCCTAATTAAAATTAAAAAGTGCACTGACCTATTTTTACTCCCATTTTTAAAATATGTTCGTGCGACTATACATTTTTAATTAATTTTTCAACTTTTCTATTTATTTTTAATTTATGATATTCAATGACTGTATTTTTAAATATTAATTAAAATATACAATTAAATTTTGTTTAAAACGAGGTTTAAAATTAATTACAAGCGTGCAGTATGTTTTATTATGACAAGTTAGTAAAGCATGTTTAAAAAATTTACAGCAAACATCTGTTTTTTTGAAATTTCATGGCCTACAAATCTTTGCAAAGGGTTAAATTTTAACATAAAATTTAAGGTTTAATTTATTTCTAGATAGCTATCGATAGCTACTATATAGTGTCTAGTTTTAAAAATTTTTATAATTATTTTAAATTTATAACTTGTTGGTTAATTATTGAAAGAATTAATTAATCACATTCTAATTGGTACTTTATTGAAATTTATTACAAATTTCAATGATATATTGTAACTTGTAATGATTTTACGCCCTTTGGAAAGCTTTGTTTTGAGAATTATTGTAAATTTACAAACCTGTGAAAATTTTGACTCAAGCTGTTTTTCAAACTAGAGTTATTAATAATAACTGATTATATAAAAGAAAAAATTTAATATTATATAACACGTGCATTGTTTCAGTTTAATTTCTGTTTTAAATTAATTGTGTATTTTATCACCTAACGGCACATTAACAATGTTTAATAATTTTTCTTTATAGCTTTCGAAACAATTGTCAATATTGTAATTGTGATTTACGAAACCATTCTCCAATTGTAGAGGACGAGGTAGATTTTAGTCACATTATGAATGATTTAAAAATTCCAAATACTCTCCCTATTGATACGCCATCTGATGAAGATAGTGGGTGTGCTATTGAGGAATATTCGTGGACTCCTCCAGGATTAAAATTGGAGCAGGTTTGTTTTTTTTTATTTTAATTTTTAATTTTTTGAATTTAAATGATTTTACGAAACAATTGTAATTTTAATAGATTAAAAAGTACATGAAATGCCTTCCGGATGATAAAGTGCCCTTTGTTCACAGTGTTGGAGAAAAATATCGAATACAGCAACTTTTACAACAATTACCTCCACATGACAGTGAACCCATGTATTGCAACTCTTTATCCAAAGAAGAGAGGTTTGATATGTTGAAATTTACAAAAATACGTTCAAAGGAGTATTTGGGACGTGGGAAGATTTATTTTCTCAGCGATTTGGATAATGGAGCATCGTGTCATGTCGTAATGCTTGAATAAATTTATAAATTATTATAATATTTTTTAGTGTCAAAAAAACTTCAATACGAATGATACATGTGTATTTTCAGACAGGTTGGGGGAGTCTGTGAAATTTCACCCTCAATGCTTCTCTTGTAGTGATTGTCAACATTTGTTGGTAGATTTGATTCACTTTACGTTCAATGGGAATTTGTATTGTGGGCGTCATCATGCTGAAAAGTGTAATTAAAATTATTTTTATGTTTATTTTTTAAAATATTTTTATTTAGTTAAACCGCGATGTGCCGCTTGTGATGAGGTAAATTTTATTTTAATTTTATTTTTAGAAAATTTTTAATTATATTTTTTCATTTAGATAATTTTTTCCAACGAATGTACTGATGCTGAAGGATCTACTTGGCACCCAAAACATTTTACGTGCACAGAATGCAATACAGAACTGGGAGACAAACGGTATGTTATGAAGGATGGGCCATGTTGTTGTAATTGTTACGAGTCCAAGTTTAATGATGTTTGTGATACCTGCCAGTGTCCAATAAAATTGGTAATTTATTATAATAAAAAGAATTTTTTATTTTTGTTTTATTATTAATATTTATTTCTCAGGACGAATCTCAAATTACACACCTCTCTGTCCATTGGCACAAATCTCAAGATTGTTTTTCCTGTTACTATTGTAAAACAAGCCTCTTGGATGACAAACCTTATTTACCTAAAATGTCTCACATTTTTTGCTCTACAGAATGCAGTAGCCTCTTTATGAAAGACAGTGGATACAACTCATCTTCGACAAACGCTTCTACAGGTCGCCCCATTACAGACATGATTAAAAGAATAAAATTACTAAATATAAACAAACCTCAGCAAGATGATTATGAGGAATGTGACATTTTCTCGACCATTTCAAACGACATGTCGAGTAATATCCCCAGTGGACCGCCAATTTTTAATAGTACAGAAATGTCTTGTTTAAATGATTATGATAATATCCAAACTGAATCACAAGCCAAAGTTAAAGAAACTCACTTGTTTGAATATATAGATAATGTAAATTCAAACACTGACGCGAATAATAACCTCAGCTTTTCAAAATTGAACATTAACCCCACGAGACTTTCTCCTCCTCCCGAAATTGAATATAGTGATTCATCTAGTCCACAACTCTTAATTGGAGAATCAATTGTGTTGAAAAACATGTTGTTTGTTCGAAATTCCAGTAATGACGATTTGAGTCCTTTTTATGGAAAGTCTGTTGTTGATATCGATTCTCCAAAGTTCAAACCTACAATTTTTAGCAACAGTGAAAGTATTGTTAACGTACAAAACAATGATTGTACCGAACACTATGAAAATTTAAAACTGAGCAATGAAACGTCTCTCGTGAAACCCACTGAACCTCTCAAGAGTCTTTTTGAAAATTTGACTCTCAACAAAAATAAAATAAAGTGCGTTCGATTTGATAAAACTCCAGAATGCATCAAAGTAAAATCTAAAGGATCAAAATTAGAGTATTGTAAATATGATGGGTTAGAGTGGAACTTCGATAATATCGACTCTGAATCTGATGATTCTTCTGATGATACGGACGATTGTTGCGATTACAATCAACTAAAATCGAAAAATGACAAATCAATCACATCAGCACACCAATTGATGAAAATGTGCACCTCAAACCCCAATATGATTAACCATAAAAACAATAAAAAGAAAAAATTTAAACTTCGAAGTAAAAGAATAAATGGTTGCACAATTTGTTGATGAAAAAACCAATGATAATTATATAATCTTTTGTAAATTTTGAAATACACTCTATAAATAAAATAATTTATATTGTCAACAAAAAAACAAGTTGACAACCTATGTACATCCACAGTTGTCTGATCTTTTTTTCGCTTCTAGGTTTTGAGGTGGTGTGTTTAAATTTCCAAATTGCACGCCGCAATTGGGGCTAGATGGATCAATATCGCCTATTTAAATTATTTTTATTTTTAAAAGAGTTACATTATATAATAATTATACCTGATTTAACTTTCCGTAATACTTCTCTGGTGCATTCTATGAAAACGTGTTCAATGTTTTGCCCACTCTTTGCACTCGTTTCCATAAAACATATTTCTAAATTTGAAAATAACTAATTTTTGTTTTTTTATTTTATAAAATAAATTTATTTTTAATTATCACGTTGTTCTTCAGAAAAGGCTTTCGCCTCATCCAAATTCACATGTCTCTCTTCTTCTCTATCTGCTTTGTTTCCACACAAAATTACAGACAAGTTTGGAGTAGCTAGAGTATAAGCGTCAGTCAACCAGTTAATTAAATCTTTGTAGGAATCACGACTAAAAAAATTAATATTAATTTTTAATTTTTTTAAACTTTTATACCAATGCATTGGTATAGCATTGGTATTTACCATGTTATATCATAGACCAATAAACAGCCTGCGGCTCCTCTATAATAGCTTTTAGTTACTGCTCTAAAATAAGTGTAATAAATATTAAAACTTTAATTAGTTAATACCGAAACCGTTCTTGTCCTAATTTTATTTTTTATTTATTTTAAAAAAAATATTTTTAAATTTACCCGCAGTGTCCCATATCTAATTATTATAATAATAATTCAGGTTTTAATTTAAATAATTTTAAAAAATGTCCAACCTGTAATTTGACGAGCTTATCGTCTACCTGTATGAGTTTACAACCAAATTCGACGCCAATTGTTTCCGAAGACATGTTTTTGACTAATTAGTAATTTAAATTGATTGTTTCAAGAATTTTTTAATTTAGTTAAATTACATTTCCCTTCAACTAAATTGTACAAGATGCAACTTTTCCCGCATCCAGCATTTCCGATAATTAAAAATTTAATCAAATAATCTAAATTTTAAATTGTATTTCTAAAAAAGTATGACTTTAAGTGAGACAAATTTTGTGATACCATAAGTTTCCGACATGAGAAAAAAGGAAAATTTCACTAAAAGTAATGTTTGTTCTCGAGAATAAAGTCTTGGATATTTACATATCAGTTTTTGAATTTGTCAAGGAGAAGGTTCGTATCTGATTGATCACCTGGGAAAATGAACTATTATGTGGTAGTGCACTCGAGTGGATAAGTACAATATTAATTTTTTTTAATTTTAAATATTTATGCTACATAATTTGTGCAAATAAAATAAAGTTGAAATTGAACATAAATTTGTAGATATTTATAAATATAAATATTTATAGAAAGGATGATTAAAGTAAAATATTGAAAAGAGTTGGCAGTTATCTCACAATCGATTGCAATCTCGCCGTTATCAATAATTCCTAGCAAATTTTGCGAGTTAAAAATTTTAGTTTAAAAATTTAAAAATTTAAAAATTAAAATTAACATTCTAAACTTGATTACCATAACATTTATATTTCAATAAAGTTAGATTTTTATGGATCTTTTATAGATCTTTAAACTTTAGACTCATTCATCTAAATAAACAGACGCTTTTAAATTATTTTTGAAAAGTTCTACATTATTAGTTAATTTATTCCAATTGTGGTTTAATTATTTTTTTTAGAATGATGACGAGTATTTTTATTATTTAAATTTATGTTAAAGTTAATTTCAGTTAAATTATTAATTATTCTATACATTAAGATTAGGTCAGTATGTAATCTTCTAGTATGTAACGATAATAAATTTAGTTCTATTAATCTATTGTTATAGGATGTGTTAGGTAAAATTATTTTTGTAAATCTT
The DNA here is from genome assembly GCA_034780555.1 of Coelogynopora nodosa. NCBI lineage: Eukaryota > Metazoa > Platyhelminthes > Proseriata > Coelogynoporidae > Coelogynopora > Coelogynopora nodosa. Next base: position 137 of record JAUZND010020073.1, on the reverse strand, counting down.
TTTTGTACTTGTTCTAATTTAGTTTGATATATTTTTTTGTTTAAAATCCATAAGGGTGAGTAATATAAATGTTTTAAATATTTTAGTAAGATAATACGGATTTTTTAATTTAAAGTTATTTTTTATTCTGTTAATTT
>JAUZND010020051.1:0-25822 GCA_034780555.1 Coelogynopora nodosa | reverse complement strand
TGATACTTTTTATCTAAAATACACAATCTGGAATAAAATTTCGTTTTTTCCTATGTGTCCAGACTTTTCGGACACCCTGTATATATATATGGCATTAAAAACAATTTAATATTTTTTGTTTAAGAATGATATTATTCTCTTCGCGGGCTATTTAAAGATACCACATTTCAAGAACATATACTTTCAACTTACTAGAGAGCTGAAAACGGTTTATAATTTTCAAAATCAATAACACATTTTTCACCTGCAATGAAATTGAAATTTATAAAACTTTGAACGACTCTCATTTGAGTTTTATAAGGCCGATTTCGACGCTTTTTACACAATTTAGTTTATATTGGAAGTCATTATGTTAACTTACGTAAACTACAATAAAATTGTAACTATTCAAAGTTCTTAAGACCACCCTATTATAACACAAAGTTTATTTTACAGTTATGGGTAATGTGATAGCATATATAAAATAGTATGTGTTATTATTATATATTATTACAACTTACTGTAACCATTGCAAAACTACATATAATGTTATTTTACCCATACTTATTTCGAATGATCTAAGTGGAAAATTTGTAAATATGGAGATCAACTGAGTTATGAATGATTGTCTAACAAAAGCAAGTTTCGACTTGATAACCTACATATTTGAAAAAAAACTATATATTTCATAATACATTAATATTTATTGCAACAATTGATTACAATATAAATTAATACATTGAAGTGAAAGTTGGCATTATGCTTTTGATATCTAATCAAATATTACTCTATCTTTTGTATTATCTATTTTATCACAACTGTTTTAATTTAATTTAAACAAATACATTAAAAAAAGTTCAATCAAAAAATAAGAAATTCAATTTAAAAAATGTTAAAACCATATTTTTCCAAATTTGATATGTACCGTATGCTTATTACTATATGTTATATATATTATATATTATATTTTATACACTTTACTATATTTTACAAATAAATAAAGTATGTAATTTTAAATTGTCTTGCATTGTATATAAAACAAGTGTATGTATATGTTTTTATAATTTATTCAATCAATATTTTAATAACGAAATTGTAACGTAGTGATTAATAAAACTATAGCAATCAATGGATAATGCTTCTGATGAAGACACCTATATCGGCAATTGTTCTATTTTTATTTTATTAAAAACATCGACATAATGTAACACATTTATTAGAAAGTTATCACACTTGTAGCGTCTATTATTATCATAGATATTATATTTCTTTTCTTTCTATTAGTAAAATATCTATGATTATTATATGAATAGAACTAATTATAATTGTTACATAAAGGATTTAAACTTTTTTTCAGTTTATTTATTTTTTGAATTGTCATTTTCGTTCAGTTTTTTTCAAATATCAATTTAACTCCAACAATTGAGTGAATTCTTAAAATACAGTAATTTTATTCAGCAGTTACGACAATATCTATTGCACATTTAAAAATGGTTTCTAATAAATCTAACAATACTTAATAATAAAATAAAATTTATTTGATTTAATTATTTTGATAAATTAAAAAAAAAGAATTATATAAATTTATTATGATTAATTAACAATTAGTTCACCGCTGTGCTTTTGAAAAGATCTTGGATGTCAATTTGAAGATTTAATAGTACAAACAGCATTACCAATTGAGTTACTTAATGAGTTACGCCTAATTATTAGACGATTGAAAAAATATTATTTATAATTAAATGTTTATTGAAAATCGAATATGGTAGTAGGTAGTAGATGTATAATGCCATCACCGAAATAAATTTAAAAAAAACTACTAAATATTTATAAACAAACTAGAATTATTTGTTCAGATGATTAAAATTTAAATGAGATTTTAAATTTATGTACAGACATATTTTTGAAAATGTTTAAATGATTGTGGATTATAATTTATAACTACATTATCTGGATGCTTTTTTCAACATTTTTATGGTGTGTTTAGGCTACTTGTTTTTACAAAAGCAATTTCCAGTAGACCATTAAGCATAGATAAGACGAGTAATCAGCTCATGCAATTTAAGCAGTCATAATCGCAATTTATATCAGCAAAATTTTGTTCCAATTACATTATATATTTTGACGAGCAATAATTCTACTTCGTAAAATTTTTGAAAAACTTCCTTGTGTATTAGTACTTATTTGCTTCAAAGCTTATGTAAAGCCTACCCCATTGTTTAGTTGATCTTATATCTTAAAGACTGACCACTAAGGAAATCGTTTTAATAAATCAACACTACATTAATCATTGCTTTAAATTCCGAGAAAATAACTTCGTTACCAGAAAAAAAAGGCAAGGGGAGGAATTTAAAATTAAACACATTTTCAAAAGAGAAAAATGGTGAAATATGATTGCTTTCAAATTATACTATACAAGTATTAATTTTTTTAGAAATATTGGTCACGTGATTTGGTAGCAGTAAATCTAGAAAAAACATTTACATTCCAAAAAAGTTCTTTTAAGCTCTAAACTATATTTGTGGCTGTTTAAAAATCCTTTGTGAATATTATAATAGAAAAACTCTAAAAATACAATGACAAAGATGTCCGTGTATTTCATCCCTTGCTTGTTTGCTAAATACTTGATACTTTAGACTAAATCTAAATAGAATTTTCTCCTCAACTATTTGATATTTTTTATTTGAAATTTCTTAATATCTTTATGAATTCACATAAAAAACTTAATATCGTTTTTGAATTCACACATTTTTTAAAAATCTTTAATGAATTCACTTACATTTCTTAATATATTTCTTGAATACACATAACTTTCTTAATATTTTTATTGAAGTCATATACAATACATTTTTTAATTACTTAATATCCGATTCTAATTTAAAACATAATTATGTTAACATTGGTTTCCGTGTGAGCAGCGAACAATTTGTACACAATTCATTATTGTATTTTTTAGGCATAATATAATTTCATGTTACATTTTTAAGTATATTATAGAGTATAGCAGATCTCTGACACTAAATGGAAGCTTTGTAGATATTGTAGTAAAATATTCTAATGGTTAATATAAATCAATCGATTTTAGGTCTATTTAATTGTTTCATTTGACGCCCATAAAAAAGAACATCTAAAATAAATATCTGTCACGATGTGCCCGAATCGACTTTTAGTAAATATGTATTAAGTGAAACAAAATTAATTCATACCAACCCAATGAACTTCCAAATTTGCTGTACATAAATAAAAAATATAAATCTGATGATTACTCTTATTTGTCGTGTGTTTCAAAATTCAAAATAGAATCATAGACTGCATAATTGAAATCTTCATTGAATTGGTATGATAATAATATTATTTAAAACAATCTCAATTTTTAATTTATATTCTAAATAAAAGTTTCCTCCTATATTAAAATGATTTTATAAAATAATGCAATTTTTCAATTTCGTTTTTTCACGTATATCCGGTAATAATTTCGAGCGTTCTGTTGTTATGGGCGTAAATAAATGTTATACACCCTAACATCATTTAATATTCACAACAGGATCGATATAGCATAATTATCTAATATATTTTAACATCAGAACGATCCGGCAGATTGAAATGCATTCTTTCTAATTTTACATATTTTATATGCTGATATTCTTACTGATATGGGTCTTTCTTTTTGTTTGTCCAATGTTTATGGCTTTACGTATTTAAATATAGTTGCATATACACAATTGTAGGTTTCCCTGTTTAGTCATTTTGAATTTTAATATTTCAGACGTTGATATTAATTTTTACTCCATTAATATTTAGAAAACAGGACAGATTTTGCATCTTCATCTGTTATATTTACTATTTATTGTTACTTGTGGATGTGGCTTGTTTTTGACGTTTTGTCTGAATGTATTAATTCTCTGATTTAAAAAAAAATAATTCACTGATTCAGTTTCATTAATCTATTATCGTTATCTCAGTTTATCCAATTGAAAAATACAATATAAAATTATGTCTGTTGTCTTTTGTAACTAAAATACAATATGAAGGTTACATATAATAGTAAAAAAAAATTTTTAAGAAATTTTCAATTGGTGTTTAGCAAATGTCGATCGATATTGATCAATATTGGCACAAATTGGTACAATTATCGTCAACTCTACAGTTAAATATAATTGATGATGTATTAATTGTTAGTAATTGATAAGTTTTGAACAATTTAAAATTCACGTTCACTATTTAAACAAGTATTTAATTTTTTTATAATAATATACAATATTATTTAACTGTTGTTTTTATTGTTTTTTTTTAATATATGCATCAAGGGATTGAAACAGTTATATATTCATATTTATCTTATTCAAATAATACACTATTAAATAACATCTTATAATTAGTATTATTGGTTTTAAAATCTACATTCTAGTATATTTAAAAAAAATGTATGATATTATTTATTTTGCTTTAGAAATTACAGAAATAATAATGTGCGTATAACTTATTCTGTACTCTTTATGTTTTTAAAATGTTGTTGCTTATCAGTGGGTTAGTTTTGATATAGAATTGATATAGTTCTTTTAAAAGAATATTAAGGGAAAATAGAGTTTACAAAAATAAAAAGATTATAGAATATTTGAGTTTCTAAATTTATTGTGAATGAATAGCAGTAAAATCATGTTATCGTTGTTTATATTGTCAGAATAGGGTAGATAGAATTACTTTATGTTGGTATAATTATGTTTGAATGTTACCGTTGTAAATGTTAGCTGATCGACAATAAAATATCCCCTCCTCGTTGGGATTTGACAATTTGTATATTCATCAAATAATATAAAATAATGAATCTGTGAACCGAGTATTTATGGAGATTATATCGATTAACTAAATTGAAATACATTACAATGAAAAAGTGATTTGATATTGCCGTGTAGGGCAGAATGATACTCAATTAAACTCGACATGATTATGTAATCGTATTTATACATAACAATGAATAGGCGATATGATACCGTACCTTTAGGGTCCACGTCGGATTCGGATTATTTGTATTAATATTTGCACTGTGTAAAGTTTTGTTGGATACATATATTGAATGTACATTAATGATTAACATATGCATTTACTATGACATCAACCAAACATAATTAAAACGATTTTTATACATATATCGGAAAACTAGTGATTGTAATTTAATTATTAATTATTTTTAATTATAAAGCATCATTCTTCACGCTAGCATTATCAACCGCCTAATTAGGCCGAGGGGTGGGTCCATAATGACATACTATAATTTAAAATATGATGTTAAATTGTCTTTTTCAATTTAGTATGTTTTTCAATGCGATTATAAAAATATAATTAGTTTTCTAATAAGGAATATTTTCTAATAAGGAATAAGGAAGAAACTATGTGGTAATTATAATACATGAAATTGGTGAGAAAATAAAGTGAAATAAGTATTTTTTATATAAATTTGATCAATTATGACATAACAATTGTTAACGGTAAGCGCCTATGAATTTATTTTAAATAATGTATATTTAATGAAAATTAAAAAGATTAATTACTATTTATACAGACTAAAATATGTATAAAAAATATGTTTAGATTGTATTGAGTCATGTATTACGTAATCAACTTCTATAGTAGTTATTCTTGCACATTTTATGGAATAAATATAACTTTAATTTTAATATAACTTATACTAGTTATATAAAAATAATATAAATAAGTATAAACTAGTTTAATATTGCAAGGTTTATGAACTATAATAAAAAAGATCATATTAATTATAAACAGACATTGCCAATTTTTAAACGCATTCAAATCTAAAAATATCAAAATTCTATCACAATAAAATTTAAAATAAGTAGAAAAAGATACTGCTGAAACTGTTACTGTATTGGACCTTCATAAAACGCTTATATCAAAATATTATTAATGTTTTCCTATTTTATACATTGACAATATTTTTTAATGTTTTAATATTGTACTATTTCAAGTTGCTCTAGATATAAAATGTCGTAAACTTTTGATTTGTTTTATCGCGGCATTTAAAATTTTGATTTTAAAATTATTGATTTGCCATAACGTCTCAGTTCAGCGGGTAATTAAATTTAGTTAAGAAAATAGCGGCTACATATGGAATAGTTATAAATATATATGGACAGACTGTTTGTTTATAAATGAAAAAATATATACATTATTTGAATGCATAATGAAACAACCTTACTTAAGCATTGTTCCTTGTGATAATCATGTAAATATCTCAATATTCAAATTCGTATTTTATGATTATGTCTACTTCTACTACTCATGTATATATATAATAAAAAAATAGAATGATCTTTTACATGTTTGGTTCATGTATTAGTAATAGTCATTACTTAAAATATATTCAGTTATCAGATAAAATAAATGATATAATTATACTCTATCGATTTTGTTGTGCTAAATAAACTTTTGTTTAAGTACATGTGAAATATCATTGATATTCAATTATTTTATATTTTTTATTCTAATAACGCGTTTAATTAATAATAAAAAAACTGCCATATCATTTAGAGCTAAGTTGAATACGTTCAGTTAGTGATTTATATGATTTATATTCCAAACAAGAACACATTTTAAAAGGATGGGAACTACGTAATTTGAATGCTTCAAAGAAATTCATTATATTTAAATACTGAATTATGTTAAAAGTAATACGTTTGCTACTGTAATTATAGCTTAACTGAGCTTTACTGAGGAGGTTCAAAAATTAGGAACTGAGCTAGAAAATACTGCAAACGTAAAGAGAAAATTTTCAACAGCATTAAAAGTTTTTATAAGTTTAAATACAAATTAATTCATTATATATTTGACAGAAAATTCAAAATTAATGAACATGCTAATTTTAAATTTCGTTATGTCTATTACAGCAATATACAATATATAGCAACCAAAATTACGTAGAAATACATGATAGTCTAAAATAATTTTTTTAAATTATTATTATATTCATAGCTTATTTTAAGGTGAAAAGTTGTTATTAGTGCATCAATATTAATTATTCAACTTTTGACTTAGGTAGTTAAAATTCACTTTTTATCAAAGGTTTTACTGATTATAGAATTGTACGTCATCATATAGACATGCAATATACATTATTTTCAGGAAGCTTCCTAGTTTCCCGTAGTTTCAATTCTTGCCCTTTTAAGGTGTTCTTCAAAAGTTTTGTCCACTTGTTTTTTTCAATGCCTGGTGTCTCTTTCCTCGTACCTTTATTATTAAAGACGATATTTTCCGTCATTTCAAATATATGTTGAACGTTGAGTCCGTCCTTTTTGTTTTAAATAATTATAATTTAAATATAAATTTCCTTTCTAAACTTTTTTAAGCGTGTTCTTGTATACTTTTCTTAAATTAAACTTGTGTGGTATTTTTCTATATACATTTATTTCACAATCATTTTCATAACATATAACGGCCGTATGTCTAAATTTACAAAAAGGGAATCTGGAATATGATATTTGATATAAAATAACAATATTATTCTTATACATATAATAAATATACACATAAAATTAAAGTTTACGCATGCTTCATCTTTTCTAATAAAATATTGAATGTTGACTTTTATATGCAATATAATACATAACAAAATTATACATTAGACAACATGAATTACTTATAGTTAAAAAATTCTAAGTTTATATCCGTAAATGATTGCATAAAAATATAGCGACAGCTCGATTTTTCTAACAAATGACTGCATAAAATGCTGTTTTATACGTTCAGTCTCTGTATATTTGCATATGTTAAAAATAGGTAAAATCATTTATGATAAGCGTAAAAAGCAACAGTTATTACGGTTGCATCTTGACATTAAACATGAAGTCAACTAAAATAGAATAGTATGAGTTAGTGTATATATAAATACAATATTTTACATATCAAAAAATAGTATAAAAACAATCAACTATACGGTAATTCAAAAGGAATGTTTAAATCTTAAAAATTAATTACTTTTTAATGTATTTTAAAATAATCTATATTGTATATATATATATATACAATTTTAAAATTTATTTATATTTATGTAACTATTTATTAACTAATTTATAACATTTATTTATTAATGTTTATTAACGCTACAATTATTATTATTTGTTATTTAAGGGTTGTCTCTATTAATTATATACTATATGTTGTCTCTGTACATTGTACACTATACGTTTATATATATTTATGATCAAATAGTTTAAAACTTTATATTTTGAAGTTATGTTATAACATTTTTGAAAATTGAATACACACACACTTATTAGCGTATATGTTGGTGTTAAATTTATATTGAGACTTATATCATATCTTATATACCTATATATATTGGTTGTATAAATACATATAATATAACATAAAATGTATATTTATAATGAAAATGGTTTTGTTATTTATTCGTAGAATTTGCCACATTGTGCAGAGGATATATGAACCTCATATGTTGCATTAAATTTTACGTTTCAAGTTAAGGCAAAGAAATATCTATTGTCTTGGGAATTATGTTGCGAATGATTAATACATATAGATTAATTAATTTCTTACTGAACAAAGAATGGTAGCACTATACTAATTTGCTTGTACTCCTAAAGGAATCCTCTCTAATTAATATTAATTAAATAATTAATATAATTTTATCAATTTTGGTGCGTATTCTTCAAAATTAAATAATTGATTGGAGTAAGGTCAGGACTGCGTTCAACTTTGACATAGTAATAATATCCATGAGTGTTTCATATGAATTTGTCGATAAAAATCTTTGAAATTAGCACTAAAGCAAGAAATTAAAATTATGGAAAAGTAACCACAATAGGAAAATTTTAACATATTTGATTTATTTTAAATTTTCGTTTATTATGGTTAATTTTGCAACATTTTAAAGATTGATTATAACCTTTTCATCTCATTAGCAACTAAAAAATTAGTTAAAGTCAAATGAAATGAAATAATTTGCCTGCATAAAAACAAACTGTTCAGATTTTTCATCAATTTAAAAGACATTGAATACAAACATCTTGGTCTACAAAACACTTGTGCAGCAATTATATAATGCTTTTTTCTATTTTCAATCAAATTACGTTTTCCATTTTATACCGGAAAGAAACTGTGCTTACTTTTGTAAATCCATAAAATACAAGATGGTGCCAAGATATGCTGAAGCTACTATCCAGTTTCTATGTTTCCATCATTTCATGAAATAAGAAACTACCCTTCTTTCACATACTAACAAGTGGTTATATCCACGTAGGCCTATACTGAGTTACATTGGGGTGTCATGAGGAGGGCGCCGGATTTGAAAAATATTTACCTTAGTCATTCCCATTAGTTCATCGTTTCTAAAACTATCGCGCTTCGTAATATATATAATGTGTTAACTAATAATATATCTTTCGCTTCACTAACAAGTTTTTATAGTAATCATTTATGATATAACAGAGGATATTTACTAGTATAAACCATCCTGTATTTTTAACCGTCAAAACAGTGTACTTAAATATGTTAATAATAAGCTTCTTTAATCCAGAAGCATTGAAATTATATAATATTTCTCAAACAAAATTGTAAAACAATCATATAGCCTACACATTTCTTCTTCAAAACATGGAACTGCTATATTTAATATAATATATATATATATATATATATATAGTAATATAAAATATACATTATAGCAAAGTGTATAATACATTGTATAAAAAAATAATTACGTTAAATTTCAAAAAATCCGTTTCACATTTTTTTAATTTAGCCATTACGACACAAATTATACATATGTATATATATTTGGCATTAATAAAAATATATAGTGCTTAGTTGATGACTGTGTGATGACATTGACAAATATTTGAAAAATTAACTGAATTTAAGGCATAGTACGACTAGGCCTATTTCTGAAACTTTCTTTTATCAAAATGATTCTGCAAATAGTCTAAAATATATAGTTTATAAATTGATTGTTACTTGATTGATTAATTAATTATTCAATTGATGTTAATTTAATTGACATTTAATACAATACGAACAAGCTGTTTTTAAGTCAAAAATGATTTTTGAGATGAAAATTTAAAATTATTTTATATTAAAATTCATATTCATTTTTATTTAAAAGATTCAATTATTAAATTATTTTTAATCAGAATAAAAAATATTTTATACAATTATTTTGTCATATTATATTTTAGATTAAATGATTTTTTTTGATAATTTAACCTCATCAAAAATTAATCACATTATTAATAGTTTCATTTTTTCGAAAAATATAACTATAATTAGCATAAATATTTTTACGATATTTTAATGAGAAACAAACAATTATAAGATTATAATTATTTTAACTAATTACACAGATTTAATAATTATTGACTATTGTACAATTATTAGCTTCCGCTAGGTTTTAACATTCAAATATAATGAAAAACTAATTAAACTTAATACAACAAACAAAATAACCGAAAATGATTAGAAATTGTCTTTGAGAAACTTCACATATTTTCACTGGATAGTTTATAGATAAGTCTTGGTTACTTGCAAAGTCAATATTCTTTACCAAAAATCAAAAGGATGTCCAAAAATCAATGTAGCAAGGCATTGCTTGCAACTTTGTTGTCACAATAATTTGTCGATCAAGGTACTTTTCTTAAAAATTGCAGTACTTCGCCGAAAGATCAGCCTTTAAATACTTCTCATAACAAGTTGAAACTACCAATAGGGGAGATATTATTGGTAGTTTGTCGATGTTCTTGAACAAAGTTTGACTTGCATTGTCAGTAAAACTGACTTCATGTAGAGGATTTATTTTAAAATGTCACTATGTCAACCATTCCTCGCAAGCCGGCCAAACCTCTCAGCTATGTACGCTCTGTGTTTAGAGAACCAGTAATGTAATGGAATTCTGAAGATGGCATATACTGAACCTTTGACCAAAGAGGGGTGAATCATGTTATACAATTCTTTTACCATGTTTCACTGCTTGACGATGTCATAAAAGTTCCAAAACAATTCTTTTAGTGACGAAAGTGTCTTTGGATTACACTTTAATACTCAACTTTTAAAATACTTTGAAACATCAAATCTATACCAATGATACTTCTATTTACTTATATTTTCGGGTTAAAGTGAAATAATTATTTATAATTTAAAATCTTAACGCTCTTAAAAATTATCTAGACAATCCTTACAACCGGTTTAACACAAATCGATTAAAGCTAAATCCAGATAAAACTGAAGTTTTCCTCAGTGGTACCCGAATTCGAATCGGTAGTTTTCCACTACTCATGCATTTTTGTGATAAATCTATAAATCATTCATCTCATGTCAATAGTCTAGGTATCCTATTCAATGGACAGATTCGTATGTTAAGCCATGTATGTTCAATCTGCAGATCATCATTCATCTTTATTCAAAACTTTAGTCGAATAACGCCCATATTTTTACGAGAATGCAGCCAGTTACATTATTTCTGTTATATACATTTTTTAAAACTATTTTATGATCAATGGCGTTCAGTTTGTATATTATATTAATTTAATTATGTCTAATAGTCAGTAATGTGGTCAGCCATTCTGTATTGTCCAATGAGATTGTGAGATTATGAAAATAAGATGTCACTGACCGAATCTTTTTGGACATATTCATGGAAAAGAGAAAAAAAAGATTTTTTTTCATACCAGAAGGGAATCCATAAAAACATATTTCTCGTCTATGGTACTGTATCTTGTAATTTCGTCACCAGTCCGGATATTACAGTCAAAACATGATCACAATTGGCCTTTTCCCATTTTGTAAATAACGTTAGGTAAGAAAAAAATGGCAGTGACCTTGAGAAATTTAAATAAAATTTCTAATTACATTTTTATATCATTTTTGCAATGAATACTAAAGTAAGTTTAAAATATAAAATATGAAACAGAATATAACCATGTATTATTTGTCATATTTAAATATAGATTATATAATTGACTTTTTGCATAATCATTGTTTCGTGCGTCCTTAGCAATCGACATAGAAACGAATATCTTTATACTTCTTAGGCTACTCTCTGATTAACAATATTTTTGCCAATTATAATATGGGTAAGAAAAGAAAAAAATTATTATATAACTTTTAAATATCGATTATGAATATGTTTTGTCATCTATGATATAAAAATGTCACAACTTGTTTTAATATTTAATATTTTATGATATTGAATTAATAAAAAGTCGTCTTGGTAAGATATGCATTTCTATATAATCAAATAATATTAAATATCTTCCTTATACTGCTCTTCTGTTTTTATCGTCCTCACATCTGATACATAGAATTAAACATACATAATCAACATATTTAGCCCTTTTATTTAAAATAATTAAATTTTTAAAAAATATATTATTAAAACATATTTTGAAAATGGATTATTGGTTTTTACATAGATTTTTAATTATAAATTTTATTTGATGAGCTTTTATTTGAGACAACATATTAATACCAAAGAATAACATCTACTTATATAGAGCGGTTGATTTAAAAAATAAATTAATTTTATTTAAATGACAATATAAAACCATCAAAAATAGTAAAAAATACGACTTTTAAATATGTTTTCTCGTTAAACAGAACTTTAATTAAACATCAATCCCAACCGTCCTCAAATAACTATGTAGTTTCTATATAGTAACTATATAGTGTGTACACACAATATGTTAAATTTACACGAATTAATCCTTACTAGTCACTACACTAGTTTAATTAATGTAGACAAATCTTCGCTTTTTTCTAATTGTTTTACACCAATTGATTTACACCAATATTATCTTTATTCTAAACGTGCAGTTTTAATATATATTTAATAATTAAAATTTATATTACTATTTTATCTTCTAAATATCTTAAATATCGTATAACTTTGTAATATCTATCTATATAAGTAACCATCTATATAGAAAAATTTTAAAAATGATAAATAATTGAGTTATGTATATATTAATATAGTGAACAATAATTTCACTTTTCTTTTTATCAGACAATGAATTGCTTATTATTAAATATTATAATTATATTTATTAATCGATTAATTATACCTACTAATATTCTCATAAATAATATTACTATATTCAACAACAAATTCAACATTACAATTATTATGCCCCCTCTTTAAGAAAATCCCATAATACGTTAATTATCTTACATCAGTTACAAATTGTACGCCTTTGTAAATCTTTGGTTTATTATAATTATTGAAATATGTTGGAAAAAATAGAGTAAAAGGTTACAATATTTAAATTAAATAAATGAATACAATCGTTAATATTAAAGTGCAATAATAAAATAAGGATTTCTTTAAAGGTCAATTTGTTTTAATACTGCAACATTATTTGAATAATTATTTGCAAATATGTGCAATTTGTCTATTGGTCAATCCACCGTTTATTTAGAGAAGAATGTTATGATGAACGAAAAGGAGTTAATTACATAAAACCTATTTTTATTCGTAATCAAAATATTTAGACCTTTTCCTAGTATGCATTTTAAGAAATCGTTTAATTGAAATCAATAATACTTTAATTAAAGCTGGACATACTGTGATATTGTTCGAGTTGACGGCTCACTCAATTTGATTAAACCGTCAATCTGAAATCTTCAATGTAGTTTAAATCGTAAGTCTCTGACGAGTTATCGACGAAATGATTTCATCAGAAGAACATTCACAATCTCCAAAATTTAATATAACATTTTAAACATAAATATCAGTTGTTTCTAAAATCATTTGTATCAATTCTAAAATATATAATACACGAAAGAAATGCAACAGTTTTGTATTTGTATAAGCTTTCTGTTTTCTTACTAATATAAATATTCTAACTGTAATTATTTCGAGCCCCTACTTTGTAAAACATTATAGAGCGGGAAAGTATGTGTCTACTGTTGTTTCTTTTATTTAACATTCTTTTAGGATCTCATTTTATCTTCAAAGAATTTATGTGTATACTCCTCCAATTTTTGCTTTTCCAATGAAACATACTACTTCAAAATTACTAATTAATAATTTCATGTTCATACTAATACATTATAAGAAGAATCAAATCATCTTAGTTTTGCACGAATGGGCTATCATTATCAATTCAAGACACTTTCTTGACGAGCGCTGATAAATTTTTATAGAACATTTTATCGATTTTTTCAAAAATGAAATTGATATCTCAAAAGAAAAAAGCTATCATAACGAAATATATTAAATTATATTATTCTTGTAACATCTAACACTTTTTAATAAAAACATGTATATTTGTTCAATTTTCGCGATAATCAAATAGCATTTCTCTACTTACTAAGAAATTATATCATACTACTAATAGTAGCAGACAAGATCATTTCTTTTATAATTATAACTTTTAATTTTCAACATGTTATATTATGTAACCCTGCCTGTTAGCCAACCATAATTTTATAATACTATTTGCATGTCAATAATCTAACAGTTTAAAATTTTAAAATTTAACACTCTAAAATCTTCCAATAACCAAATATTATGTAGATAGTGGGATTAAATATAATATTATTTTCATATAATTTAGTTAACTAAAAATCTGTGAATAAACCAATAATGTTTTTAATTTAATTCAAAGCCAATGTAATTTTTCAGCCTGTTTTTTATTCTCCATATTTTGTGATCTTCCATATTTGTTTAAATCTTATCACTCCTTCAATCGTATAAGTTAGTTAACGGACGGAATACCTTGTTTTTATCCTCTTAACATTCCCCCTACATAATAACATATTCCCCCTTCACACGAGGAAATTACCGATTGAGTTGACCGACTCATTTTCCACGTATGTAGAGGTTTTAGAATTAACGTACTGATTTGCTAACAGCAATTGGCAAGGTGAAAAACTGACGACAGCCGACAGCCGATCACAAATCGGCCATTTATATGTTTTTATTATGAAGCTTATCATTGTATGGAATTACGTTATATAGTAGATATAGTATGTATAGTGCTTGTTCATTTTTCGTTGTAATAATCTATAAATTTGGTAATTATTCTATTTTCTATCCCTGAAAAATTTCATGATCTGAATTAGAACTTGATGACGAAATGACGCAGGAATTAATTGAGTCGTATATGTGTTTCCCCTTGTCGAAATAGCGACTATATAAAATTTAGTTTGGTTGAAACTGTTAGAAAAGGCTAAAATTTGTAGATAACATGCAGACTTAAAAAAGTTTTGAAAATATAATTAAATCACTTTGAAAAGTATTTCATCAAAAGTTTTCTAGTTCCGAATTTCAATTCTTCGTAGATCGGAGAAGCCCGTTGACATAAAGCGCGGCGTGGCTGCATGTCGTTCCGTAATTGTCCAATGTTTAGAAATTATCGGAGTAATAATTTAAAGTAACAGATAACATGTAGTGGTATTTATTCTAAGATAATTTTTGTAGTCTGATCCGTCTTTTTTTCATCCAATATTGGCGTTTTTTACGTTTATTGTATGCTTCGTATAGTTCGCACATAGGTTGATGTTAGTTTCATTTTAATAAGTCACTGAATTCGACTTTTGTATGTTTAGGTCTCTATTGTCTGTCTTACGGAGTCTGTTTCATTCCATTGTGATGCCGTAATGGCGAAACGTCTGATTACTTATTAATAAAAATGTATATGTAGAAGTTTTTATTTTTGGTTTTTAACAATAATACACATCTTAAACATAACCTTCAATATAATTAATATATACTTTTAGGCCATTATTAAATATTAATGTAATTAATCTATGAATATAATAATTCGAAGAAATTTATAATAAAATTGTTTAACTAGGCTACTTTTAGCTAGATAAGTTTATTATCAGTGTACATAGTTATTGTGTGTCTAAAAATATATCGCAATAAATCCAAATTGATAATAATCATCAAATCGAAATATGATGTCAAGATTCTTGTAACACTGGGCAATATATACTAATTTTGTAGAATTATTTAAAAAATTATATTAAATAAATTATTACAATTTCTGTTCATGGGTCAAAATACAAAGGATAACCTAATGATTAAATTCAGTGTGAATTAAAAATAAGAAACGGTAGTATCAAAGGGATATGTAATATGATTAGAGTATAATCTTATTACCAAATATTATAACATATCGATTATGAATGATTGCATATATTGCATTACATTTTTTAGAATATATTAATTTGGTTTATATCATATAAACAGGTATATATTTAAAGCTATACCAGATTGTCATAATATTAAATAAACTGTAAAATGTTGTTGCTCTATAAAATAAAATATAATAAAACTTATTTTGAAATCTTCAAATTATATTTTGTGTAACTGTAGCAAAGCAAAATATTATCAGTATTGTACTATTCTTATATGTTATATATACATGACAGAATAATCATCGATTTAAAACAATTTGAAATGATTATTTTAGAAACTTCAGTAAATTATAATATCTTAATAAAACTATTTTCATAATCTATATGTAATGTTGTTCATGTTATCCGTGCTCGAAGCAACATTTAATAACATGGTTTCGCAATTCTTTACTTTAATTAAACCCTTGAACAACTTTTTACCGGAAGGCATGATTTTATCGAAGTAAGGAAAAAAGTAACTTTAATATTGTCTACGTCACGGCGCCATCTCCTAGACATCGATATTTTTCTATTGAAAAAAATGACCACTGCTCATTCAAACAGATTTAAAATATTTTTATATTTTTGTATGTTTGAAAATAATGTCTCATATAGCTTTTTTAACAATATGTTTTCCAAGATTATAATATATACTTGCAATCGAAATCATAAACAAATATTTCCGCTGCTTTCAACAATAAAATAATAACGAATTTTCACAGCAAATTATAAAATTTTATACTTAAAAATATTATGCTACTATCTACTCCCATTTATTATACAATACTATAAAAAAATGTTCATTTACTGATGAACCGTTTTAATCTAATATTATGAGCGTTTGAGTTTATTTTTGAACATTTTAAACAGTTAAATTAATATCAAAAAGTCATTATGTTTTAATCAAAATTTACCTTATTTCAATAAATGGTAAGTAAAAGCCAATATACATATAGGGCTTCAGATATTTAAGTTTAATCATTAAGCAGTCTTACATTAACATAGTTATTAAAACTGTTAATCTTGCAAAATTTAATATTTAATAAGTCATTTATAAACGTTACAGTGTTTTCATCAATCAAAACAAATTTCACAAAATTTAGGAAAATTTCACATTTTTGACTGCTGTTTAGTTTATTATAATGTATAATAATGTCATGTTTTATTTTATAAAAATTGTATACGAATTAGGCTAGTTACAACCAGTTTTTTTTACAATTATAAAGAGAAAGTAATTGAAAATGACATAGTTACAATATTTGAAGATATACTATATTAATGTTGGTATTCGTATAATGTTATGCAGGCGTTAAGTTAAATATGTCATTTAAATAGAAATATATATAAAATTAAAAAAAAAAAAAAAAAAGATATACATACAGCAATATATTAAAAATTTTACAGTTCCAACAGATTTTGCTTTGTTTCAGAGTATAATTATATAAAAGATTTGAAACTCAGGAAAATTCAATTTAAATAATTCAACATTAACCTTAAAATATAATACAATGAATATTTTATAATTCGATAGATTTTGCAGTAATCTTTGTTTTATCATAGAATTCGAAATAAATATTTTGCCTATTTTTATGGAAAAAGAACGATTAATAATGTATAACATATAAATTAAGAAAAGTTCAATAGATATTATGCATTTCCTTATCTCAGAATATGTAAATTTTACACATATGCATTATGAAATAATCAACATTGTGATCATTTTATGAGTAATTATTATTTCCTATGGTATATTTGCTCATTTTTTGAATATAGGCTAGTCTTTTGATATATAGATATGTAGAAAAATTCAAGAATAAATTTCAATAATCGTATATTTTTAAAACATATATATATTAAATTTGAGATAATTTTGTAAACATATGTTAACAAATCTTTGAACAAATGATAATAAAATTGTGACGAAAAGTATAACTAAAATTACTAAATATAATTTCAATGAATTTGAAATGCATAATTCAACGATTTATACAGGAGATAAGCTATATGTCTACAATATATATATATATATAATTTAAATACACCAATGGAGTACAGTTTAATTATAACATAGCTACAATTCAGATTTAAAAAAGCTATAATAAATGTATATTTTAAAATAAAATCATTGAACCAACCTTAAATCTTGAAGAATATATAAGAGTTAATGTAGGATATATATGTTTTTTTCGGTTTCTTGTATCTCTTTGAATAGATAACAGAATATGGGCCGGTTGTTGTTAGATTAGTGGAGTTTTGCTCAATCTTCTGTATATTTAAATACACATTAATTTGAAAATCGATGCGGACTGTTTTAGTGAAGTGCCATTGAAGATACAAAAGTTCAAATTGGGTTGTACTGTAAAAATAGGGTACTAAATGTGTAACTAAATAGTTTTCTTGATTAATTGTTATGTTCAATTTAGTACACAATTACCTTTGTATTGTTTTAGATTTAAATTAGAGTATAGGAATTGATGTTAATTTCTGTAGCTGAAATAATTTTTTGATCATAATCAACTCTTTCTTACACAAATTATTTTATGATAAAGTCGAATTGAAAATGAGACAAATTTAAAGCTGTAAAACAACTTAGATTTCTTGTTAACCAATCACAATATAATGTTAATAATAAATATGGCCAATCAACTGTTACTAAATAAACATGTTTTAAATGATTATAATAATGATATTTAATAATTTTTTTAAATAAAACCACTCGCATTTTAATTAAGTATTAATTGATACGATATTTTTAACACCTTTTACTTCTTGATTGTATAGTGTAAAATAACCGATTAACATAGTTTTATATAATTAAAAAATATGTTATACATAAAAAGCAAATTAAATGTACACATGCTTAATACCTTTCGTTGAAATTCAAATTAGTTGTTTATATAAATAGTACTTGTGAAATTATTGTAACATATTAATAATTATAATAATTATTTTTGCGTAAACAATATTTTGTTGCACATGTCATATCAATAGAGTTACCTTGAAGTCAAATTACATTCAAAACTAACATTTAAGTCTGCTTAGAACATTATAATTTTATTTTTTTGCTAAAAATAGCAATTTTTTTAGCTAGTATCATGAAATATATGACATAACCTACACTGTTAGTTCATTTTTATGTTGTTTACAAAATGACCTAATTTAGTTATTTTCTTGGACGAAGTTAGTGAATAAGTTAATTGAATGTTAAAATTATTGGTAATAACTTAAATAAAGTGATACACAATTAATTGTTATAGGTTACTATATATTCCCCAACTCATGATATACATGATTTACAGTAATTCTAAGTATTTATCTTATAACTAGAAAAAGGCAAAGTTACTAATTTTACATACAACAATAAGATTATCTATCAGTGCAAGTTAAATATTACCTTTAAGGTTAATATATAACATCTTTTATGGTTAATATATAAAATCTTCTAAGGTTAATATATAATATCTTTTATGATTAATATATAATATATGTTATGGTTAATATATATTATCTTTTATGGTTAATATATTATATATGTTACGGTAAATATATAATATCTTTTATGGTTAATATATAATATTTTTTAAGGTTAATATATAATATCGTTTATGGTTAATATATGGTTCATGTATAATATCTCTTACGGTTAATACATAATATATTTATGGTTAATATATAATCTATTTTATGGTTAATATATCAAATTTATTGTGGTTTTATGTATAATATATTTTATGGTTCTCTGTATAATATATTTTATGGTTAATATATAATATCTTTTATGGTTAATATATAATATTTATTATGGTTTTATGTATAATATCTTTTATGGTTAATATATAATATCTTTTTTGGTTAATATATAATATCGTTTATGGTTAATATATAATATCTTTTATGGTTAATATATAATATCTTTTTTGGTTAATATATAATATCTTTTATGGTTAATATATAATATATTTTATGGTTAATATATAATATCTGTTATGGTTAATGTATAATATCTTTTATGGTTAATGTATAATATATTTTATGATTAATATATAATATCTTTTATGGTTAATATGTAATATCTTTTATTGATGTTCCTTCAGTCTATCTATAGAGTTACCTAATACATATAATAAATATGTTAAATTAATGAATATATTAAATAATACACGTATGTATTAACATTTCTAATTAAAATTATTTATTTTATGAAATAGTCTCCAAAATCGCTGCCACAATGAAAATGAGTTTGATATATTCCTGAAACTCCTTAAACCTTCTTTATTCATTCAAACTCGTTTCTCTTTACGCATTAATTACACACAGTACAATCAATGTGCATTATATTATTATTATTATTTGCAGGAGATGTTAAAAAAAATTAGAATTATATAAGCATTTAATAAATTATGAAACAATATTACGAACATATATATGGTATTTGAAAAAATGGCAGCAATTGTTCCAAGAGATTGTAGACTAATTTACACGAATATTACATACATTAAAAAATAATATTTATACTATATATATATATATATATACTACTGTAAATATACTATAGTTTGCAGATTATTTTTCAATTCCGATAGAAATTGTATACGATTTTAAAAGTTTTTGTGTAGGCTACATTTGGTGTGCTATTCCAAAAAATTGAAACATGTTATATTAGTTTTGTACTGTTGCTTTTTAAAATGTGTTATATATATTCCCCATACGTCATTGAATAATGTTTTATTGAGTTATCATTTTCTTTATCCTGAATTACGGTAGTTTTTTATTATGTAAATATAATATATTAGTTAATCTAAGTTTAATTTAGTTTTATGTTTTAAGGAGTTCATAATAATTGTTAAGATAATTAATTATTTGTAAGAAATATTTTCAAATGTCTAAATTTCTAAATATGCATATTAATATTACATGCTGTGGGATTTGTAATTGGTTCAACCATATCTTATTTTTTTATTCCATTATTTAATAGTTTATTGTTTAATTAAGATGGTATATTCCATTCAAGTAATAAAACTAAATGAATATTCCAATAGGAAGTATATTTCTAATAGTATAAAATAATGGAATCATATCTTTTATTTTATTAATGGTGAATATTAATGTGAATATTCCACCTGAAGTTATCCTGTACAGTTAAAAATTTCAGATTCTTTTTATATTGTATTACTTCCTAATATACGTTTTTAAATATTTTTGTGAGGTTGATTTTCTTCTTCTAAAGATTAAAAATTAAAAAGTGTGTTTTGTAATATTAATTGATTGTCTGTCACAAAAACGCCAGTTGTTACAATCAGCAAGCGCTGCATTCGCATTTTGTTCAAAATATTTTCGTTATATGTTGCTATACAGAATAAAAGTTTTGCATGTAACGCAAAAAAGTAAACTTCAATAATAGCATTTTACTATTTGGTGTAATGTAATTGCATTTATGATTGCTATATAATATTCAAAATAATTATAGTATATATTTATTAATTCGTTAATATAGCATTGGCTACTTAACATAATTAAAATGTTGAATAATGTAAAATTATATATTGTACATATAAATTTATTAAATAAATAAATTTAAATTAAATTTAATCAAATTAAAATCACTAATATTTATTTTGAAGTTGGAACATTATTTGGGATTGACTTATAATATTATTTTTGAAATATTTGTGCATAAATATACGGCAATTATTCCTTAACATGAATTATATTAACAAATGTAAACTCTCCATTATACTAAAACATTTACATCGAAGTTTATAAAATTTGGAATCTTATTTATGTGTGATTTATTCATACATTACAAAAATTTTATAATTATGATAAAAATTTACAATATTTATTATTTTTATTTAATTTGATAAAAATATAGCAAGGAAACATATTTTTATTATGTAACTTTAAATATTGTTTCTGTATTTAAGTATGCTTTCATTTTAGAATCAATTGTATCTCTCTGAATTTCTATAAAACACTTATTTCTCTTAAAGTTGCATTCCATAGCATCATTTTTATTATATTACACATTTTATGTGGAAAACAGAACCCTTTTATTACTTATCATAATAGAAATCTAAATTTGAGAAACATTAATTTTTATCTTAAACTGAATCAAGTAAGATATTTTTCAATTCAAGTCTTCGTAAATATAACAAAAAAAGGTTTTAAATCGACGAAATTGTTTTCAACGGACAGTTGGTTATGTAAAATAGTTTATAATATTTTCTAAAAATGATTAGACAATCAAAGGACATTTTCAGGAAAGCCATGATGTATAGGTATCGAAGTATTTAAAATAATAATGTCCAACTATCTATATACATACAAATCTTTTTAATTTAACTAATCACTAACATGAAACACTTAATGGAGAAATTATTATTTTAAACTTAAAAACAATTATATGAAGAATACAACTTAGAAAATCTTTTTTTTTAAAGTTTTAATAAAATCTTATTTTAAAGTTGTAATAAATCATAAAGTCAATACCAGTTAAAAAATATATATATCCTATTTTTTTAATAAACTAGGCATTTTGATTTTGAATAAATCTATAACATTAAAAAATTCAGCTAATTTTAACATTAATCTTTTTATCATTAACATTGAACATTTTAACATTTAGGCCTACATTAACATTCAGCTAATTATTTAAACTCAACATTTAGACATTTAAATATTGCAAATATTCAATTATAAATATTGTCATATTACTCTGAGACATTACAATTGAAAATGCTACTTCTGACAAACTATTTCAAATGTATTTTACATTACTTTAATTTATCAAACGTTGGCTGTCATTCTTACAAGGATTTCCATTTATTAAATAATATTTGAATGAGAAATAGATAGAGAAAGTGCGCAAATGTGTAATATAGGAAACATAAATATTATTTTAACCAAATTATCTTAACTTTCAATACATTTGATTCAACTATTCTAGCACCATGACTTCGTGATGGGCTGATTAAATTTTAATGGGGTTTTATAGTATGACGACTACGTTTGCATATCTAAAATATAAAAAATATTATTTTTTATTGTGTAGAAAGTGTAGAAGTTATTATACTTTTGCAATTGACATATAATAGACAATATATGAAATATTACTGATATATTAATTAATTATTTTTAAATAGTTTTATTTTTAGCATTTCTCCTGATCATTTCCTATTGCAGCTTTTCTTCTTGAAATTGAGCTGCTTCAAAGTAATCTTGCTGATTTGATCCATCATATGATTGTGATGTTGACACTCTATTCAGGGTCTAGTTAGACCCTTCAAACTTTAATGTGAGGGTGATATATGTTTTAGACACTACAAAATTGAGCTAGGAAAATGTTTACCAGTATCTACATTTTAAATTAATGAAATTCTCCGAACTTACTTTTTTCTAATTTATAATGTAACCTGTATATAATGTATCGGAAATGTCGTACCATAAGTATACACTGATAATGGAAAAGAAGAATAAATTAACAAACGTTAGAAAAATAAGTTGATAGGAAGACTTCACTCATATTGAATATTGTACTACTTGAACTAAATGTTGTACCATAACTGCAGTACTATGCAAAACCCGTGTAAAAACTCAACATTAAAAATTAATCCAATATAATCATTTTCGTATCAATGATCATAAATTGGAAAATACCAAATGAAAAAAAATTGTTTTAAAATGAAAGACCTGACATCATTATGTCAATCTAGTATATGCCAATCACTGCCATTATGGCGCCAGCAATAAATGTCCAATGAAACGGGAAAAATGTTCCTTCTGACGAACTATTTTAAATGTAATTTACATTGCTTTCATTACTGCTTCCACTTACATCACTACTTTTATTACAATTAAATTATTATAGTATTATTAATTCACCTCTATAATAAAATCTTAGTAAACAAAACTTAAATATATATTTTTATAATAGCATAATTTGCATAATAATCTAAGTGAAAATTAAATATATTTACAATAGTATAGGAAGGGTGGATTCTGGATCACTACTTGACCCTTGAACATAACCCTATAGCGTACCCTTCGCCTACTCCCCCTACCTACCCAAAGCCCCCCTTTTCCACCCCCTAACCCGCCGCATAATATAATTTTTTCAAGTAAAAATAATTTAAATAAAGAAGCTATTGCATCTAAATTCATTCTAATTCCAACTAATACCACGAACGGTCGTATTCGCGCGCTCTCGTCTACACTTTCCAAGACATTATATATATTTTTTGTCTAATGGCAAAACTATTCATTAACCCTACTGATGTCACACAATATTTAGGTAATGTCGCTATCATGCTCAGTCAAGTTGTAAATAATGGTAAGGACAAGGCCAATAATATACGTCAATATTGTCAATCGTTCCGAACTCCTAAAAGGGAATTCATATACATTTTGTCATCTAATGGTTGCCTGACTATTGAAAAAGTGACGATCCTGATCTTTACGTAGCAATCACTTAGGTTTACAAGGCATTCAACTCAACATCGGATATACATCTTGCTGTTCGACCAACCTATAATTAACAGGACACTGCATGGCTCAAACTAGTTGAAGACTTCAGCGCTTGAAACGATCCCATTATTAAGCCCTGAACAAAATGATGATGCTCAAGACCGCAGCTACCACAGATCAGAGGGTTAGTACAGACTCTAACATTTGCGTTACAGACAGTACACTTCCTGTTCCTAGGCGGCTGATGGACGTTCCCGCCTACAATAGTCGGTTCAGCCCTGCACGCAGGAGCTTCGCATCCACAAATGTGGCGGAACCAACGGCCCTCCTCTAATAAAGCTCTACTGAGCCCTCTGCATCCCTTCGTCTAGTGGCAGACTCTGCCACAGTCAGTTGCGCACCTGAGAGGCACCACCCTTCTCCGCGGCATGACACCATAGGAGGAGCAGGCCTCACTCGCCGGGCCCAGATTTTGCTTTACATCCCCAGACCGAGTAGCCACCCCGAGAGTCATAGTCTGGGTTAAAACTTTCGTCAGCAAAAAACCCACGCCCGCAAATTCGCAGGAAAAGGGGGCCCCTCCTCTGTACCTGAGAGTTCCGTAACGTTGTATACCCGAGAAAAGCGAAGGTTTCGTATTCCCTTATTGGGGAGTCACACCCGACGCCACGGAAAAGTTTCGTCATGTTGGGCTGTTGATGGCGTCGGTAGCATTTGCGACATTGGAACATTATGCCAACCTGCTCCGTGATGCAATTTTATCCTCCTGATGAATTCTTCCTTGCACATTTTATCTTCCTCCAATATGTGCGACATGTCATGTTAACATCTTCATCACTTGAAATGTCCGATATATTTCCGAATGTAGAATTTACGATTAAAATTACTCACAAATTGAGGTGTCATAGATAAAATTAATATGGTTAAGTCCGGAGAGAGAGAGAGAGATAGCAGTAAGCGGTTGTAAATACAACCGTTCGGAACGAGTGCAGAAAGCAGAATGAATTTTATCTGGAAAAGCCTTTCAATTTTCTTAGTTAAATATAAAATAATATAGCGACTTAAAAAGTGTAGACGAGAGCGCGTGAATACGACCGTTCATGGAAGTAGAATTAATTTTAGCTACAATAGCTTATCTATTTATACTATTTAAAAAATAATTAAGGCTGCAAGTTTTAAGGTCACAGATTCTTACTGGTGATTTTGGTTTTAAAGCGTCACGGAGGGAGAAAGATTT